>JAPSES010066279.1:0-11136 GCA_029822895.1 Maxillicosta whitleyi | reverse complement strand
TTTCTTTCTGTGCTATAGATATCACAAAGGAATCACTGAAAACTACTTACAGCTTCAGAAAATTCCATGGAACTGGCACTCTGCGCGCTAACGTGTTCCGCCATCTTGGAAAACTAGGTCACGATGGATACTCGGTGCTCGATCAAAACAAACGCGTGAAGCTCTGATCCACGAATTTAGCGCACTGTCGTTGCCAGAAGTTGGTTCAACTGTTGAAAATTATCAGATTGATAATAGTCTTTCTATAGGAATTAATGCGAAGGCTTTTAAATTTATGACATTTTGAATTTACTACCTTATGTGTCACTTTAATATATTGAAGTTAAGAAATTGTAACATGAATATACTTCAATCGTCAAGGGTTAAGTTTATTATTTTTGTAAAATATTTCTGATTGTTCTATTTCTTGCTTTTGTAATAGGGAGGGAGATGGTTCCTGTTGAGGTCATTCCTGAGGCTGAAGCCCTGTAGTCTGAACAAACACCTGTATTGTTGGTAATATAGTGGCTTTAATGAAAAGATCTGAGACCCACAAAGTTATATTGTACTTACCTGAAGGAAAAACAAATACAAGTGTGTTTTTTAGCAACAGCAATAACTTACAATAAGACTGTATATATGCTTTAAATGGTGGCTTTGCAGTACAACTCAGTAAAGACAGCTTAGAAACATACAATACACATATCTCACCAGAATAATTCTATAATATTTACTCAGTGTTGCTACTTTGACCCATGATATTAGAGATCTTGATCAAATACAAGCAGATGATACAATATATGTGAAAATAAAGGCTTTTATATTAAAAATGTGATGAGTTTTTTTCTTCCACCCAGTTCTCTCATCTATATCTGAAAATGTCTCTCAGAAATCTCTGACTGGCTTCATAATGGAGAATATTTAATCACATATAGTTTCAGGGGGGTGCTTTGGCCTCTATTACAGTCATGGTCAATCCCGCAAAAATTACAAGATCTCAAAAAACTTTGTTTTACAGTGTGTACGTCTACATTTCTGCCAAACACTATGAAATACACCAACAATAACAGTAATAATGTTAAACATTCTAATGATAATTTTGATTATGACGTAAGATGGTGGCATGTTGATGCAACACTCTTCACGTTTCATAGATCCTTCATTGCTATGGAGAGAAATGTGTTTCTTTATCCATCAATCAAAAACAATACATTTGCAATTAAATAATAGATTTAGAACCAAAAAATAGATTTGACAGCAAAAAACAATTAGTGGCAATAAAAAAAATGATCATGTTGCTTACAGATCAGTCCTCTTTGCTTGAGACTTCGAAAGTTTTGCTTGCGAATTCAACTGCACTTCATGGGCGGAGCCTACGCTGATAGATGAGAGAAGAGTATCTATTGGTGGGTTTGACCTGGCTCCAGCGCCGGCTCCAGCTTCCGTTAAACCCACTTCCTGTGTTATGTTGCTGGGACGTTAGTTGATAGTTTATTGTTCTTTGAAATTTAAATGTTTCCCATAATGAATTCTGCTCAATGGTGTAGGCTACATAAAGTGATGTTCAATGTTCTTATAACAGTGACAATAAAAACCTATTCTATTTCATTACAATGGGATCTTTCACTGGATATACTTGGATATATTAGGCACCGAAAATTTAATCCTCAATGTTGATGTGTTGGAAGCAGAAGAATGGGCCAATTAATGTAAGGATGTGGGTGACTCTGACAATGTGGTTATTGTGATGACTGGGATAATGCATGTCCACAACTGCAGGTACCATAAATGGACTAAGTGTTACGGGTCTGTTACTTCGCTCTACGTTGTGTGAAGCAAGAGATGACTCTCAAATGGCAGATGAAGCTGTTTATTCCTGCATATGGGTCAACAAAAAAAAAAAAAAACAGCCTGGGTCTGAGGTTCCAACGTCAGGATATGTGGCGGCGAGAATTCTGGAGAATTCTCTTCCTGCTGCGAATTACCCACAATCCAAAGCTGTACAGGAAACTACAAAATAAAAGTCTGTACCCATTTCCGCAGGATTTAAAATAAAATGCACATAACTATCTATTCATTCCGTTACATAAGGAAGGACAGTATCTTAGAGCTTACTCACACTGGGGACTAGATCTGGATCTAGGCCCACTTGACTGCAAATTCTGGACTTTGTGCCTATTCTGAGTACAAAAATGACCTGGAAAAAGCAAACCATTAGGGCCTTGGCCATGGTGGAAGAGGTCGGCCAGCACGTTTCTCAAAATACGGTTGCTAAAGTCCAGTTGTGTGAACATGCACATAGAGGTAAACAATGATGTATGCAACTGTGGACGTATATAGAATGAGTCCACCACATACCGCACATACTCGACTAAACTTCAGCAACAACAACAACAACAACAGCTGGAGAAGAACGGCTCCACAGGGTGAGGGTGAGGTGGGACAAAGTAATGAAGTATTTGTGGGTGAAAGCATCGGTCCAGTGTTCTGATTCCTCAGCTGAAGTAGTAGATCCTCGATTGCATCCTTAGGGACAAGCCGACCACATTCTACATTTGTCATTGAATTGATTACATCACACTGTCCATTTTAGGTTTTACGGTCACTAAACGTGATGACGTATCCACAGTGTGGAACCAGGCTGGGTTTTTTTTGTTAATGTGAGTGCAAATTCTCTGGTCCGGGATTAGACCCCTGCTGTTAAGTCCGGATGGCTCCAACTAGGCCATCCTGACCAACATAAGTGTGAGGACCCCTTAATTAATCTGAAAGATGCTTTTATACAAGATAATTGACATCATTACCAATTCACTAGGGTGTCAGTTGTTGTACATACCAGATTGTTGCACAAGGCAGAGCTTTAAAAACCAAGTTAAATACAATTTTCAGCCTCCATGAACTGATTTAATGCTCAGCCATTTATTAAGAGACAAAGCTGGATTTGGTTGTGGTAATCCTACGACATAGTGGGTTAACTTGTCGTCATTTTAAACTGTTACACACAATAAAGAAGCTGAATAGACACTTCCCCATTTCCCCCACTCCAAAGAATGACATTTGCCTACAAGGGTTTTCAGGCCAAACAATTGTTTTTTTTACACAGAAAACAGAGCACAAACACCAGGGTGTGGAAAAGCAAAGTAACAGAACAATCTGCAATCCTATTTTCAAAAAAGATGGGATCTGACCAATTGTTTATACTGACAAAACACCAGTTTAAGAAAAAAAAAATAGGAATGCTGGAACTGGAACATACCGTATGTCTAAAACGTTGGCATCTGGGCAACGTAGGGCTGAAAAAGTAAGTGGTACTAAGAGACAAAAGGAGGAACATTGTGCAACTAATTAGGTGAAATGGGAGCAGATCAGTAACATGATGGACATAAAAGGAGCATATTATAAAGGCAGAGTCTCTCAGAAGTAAAATATGGGCAGAATTTCACCAGTCTATATCTTCAAAAAGATTTATTCAGAAGATTTAAAGAATATGTACACAAGGGATAAAGCTGAAAATCAATATTAGATGGTTGTGATCTTTGGGCCCTCGGGTTGACTTGCATTAAAATCAGGATTCTATCATGGAAATCATTGTATGGCCTCAGGAACACTTCCAGAAATCAGTCGGTAGTCGTTTTTCCATTGGACATATGCACAAAACTTTATCAATATTTACTAAATATTGGAAAAACAGAAGTGCGTAATGTTGTTTTTTTTTCTTCATTAAATCACAAATGCGATGATTTGTTTATTTGTTATTGCGAGATGACATGTGAAGTCATGGCATAAACATGGTGACGAACGTAAATATAGTGCTGACTTTCAGATATATTCATTATTATTATTATATATTACCCCTCTTTTCCATACTAAATTAAAACTCTTCTTCGATTCTTGTAATGTCCACAATCATTTTTTTTATTCACGAGACACTATTTCCAAAAAAATAATTATAGTACATTATACAATACATTATAGTTTTGTGTAATATATCAATTTTGCAATGCCAGAAAAACCACCATGCATAGAAATCTTTAATTGAAAAACCATAGTTTGAGCGAAATTGTAGTTTTTCCGTTCCATTTTTAAGTTATATTTGCGATATTTGAGGATCAATGGAAAAGTGACTAGTGAATATAGTTAACTGTACTGTCTACAACTGAAGTAGGAAGCCATATTAGATTTTTTTATTTTTTTATTTAATTAACCAGAGAGACAACAACTACTGGCAAAAAAAAATCCTTTGTATGTGTTTACGTACTTGGAAAATAAAGATAAGTGTGATTCCAAATTGAAGCTGTAAGATTAAAACAACAAATTAAAGAAAAGGGAAGAGAAAATACAGTGATCTTACTATATTCTCTAAACATATACAGGTGAAAAACACATCAAATAAGATAGCGTTACATCCCTACAGCTACCAGGACTGCTCTATTAAAGCGTGGAATCATATACAGTATGTACAATTGGTGTTGAATCCCACTAGAACTACAAGGTCTGATCATGTTATGCAAAAGGTTTATAATACACTTGATCTTATGCTGTAAATCCCTGACAGTGAAACCATTGAATGGTGAGATTCTTTACACAGTTCCAAGTTTCTCAATTTCATGTTTATTTCCTAAGGGGCATATGTTGTAAGCACTGCTGCAAAAACCACAGTCCAAACTCCATGCTGCTCATTGATAAAGAAATACAATATTCCTCAAGTAAAGCTATTCAGGACATATCTTTTCCAATTGAATGAACCAAACAGCTGCACGGTCTTATTCATTTACTATTTCCCTTCTCACGATAGCAGCACCGTATTTTATACAAGAATAAACCAAGCAGTGGTCATTTGCTTTCTCATATTCTTCTCTCTACCTCTACATTCCTGGCATTTTCATTTCATAACACTCTATCTCAGCACGGCTGTAAGAAGTATACTGCACTCTCCCCATGTATAATAAATGAGATGGGTTTCCCCAAGCAACCTGAATTTCAAGATCTACCAAAACACTCCAGATTTAATCAGAAGGGACAAAAGCCTTATGCAATAGAGAAGACGGCTTGTTTTTCAACCAGGTGAACGTGACCTGTAAAAATCCCCTTGTGTAATGGTTTTAATACAGATAACGTCATTGACCTTACATGTTGTTCATTTAAGTACATTTCTCTGATGTTACAGTCAGATGCACCCCAGAAACACTTCAAATAAGTGTTCGATGGCGTCTAACAGGCTTAATTGTGACACAAATGACATCAGTCAAAAATCAGTGTTGCGTGTTCTACCAAAGCATGAGGCTTCTGCTTCTTCTCTTTTGCTCTCCACGGGGAGGTTGATCTTTGCAGCTGCTTTTAACTGACTTTAAAGTAAGCTTTGCAGGGAAGGATATTAAACAGTGTCTGGATGTCGTAATAAAATCTACATCTATATTTGTTGTTAAGTAATTTGATCACTTAATATGCTGCAGCAGTGTAAAAATGTGTGTGTGAAGTGAACTTGTGTGTGGAAATTTTCAGTCAGGGAACTGGAATGTTGACTCTGCAGCATTTATTCATTCACCTGTGACTCTCTTTCACTTTCTGTCATATCTTTCTCTTTCTTTTGCCTTTCTTTCACACTACCAGCTTAACATTTTCTGCAATGTCAGACTCTCACTCCCTTCTCACATTACAACAAAAAATCGATCCAATCTTCCAGACTTTGCCCACTGGCAGAACACTCCTGCACTTTGAGGAGTGCAGGGAAGCAGAAGTGTAATTTAAAATGACATTCACCAAATAAGTTTAGAAAATGGATGAAATGGTGGTGAAATTCTTTTGACAGTTTGTTTACTCTTAAGGGGAAGTTTGCATACATTTGCATTAAGACGTACTTAAAAGCAGCGTGGTTACAACTACTGCTGCTACCACCAGCACAGTGAACATTCAATTAAGTTCTGGCATTTTATCAAAAGCATCAATGGAAATTTAAATGCAATACCTGTGACCACTATGTTCTCAATGTTTGTGTCTAAGTATGGCACACATAACAATGCTCTCAGATCTTGTTTGTAAAAAAAAAAAAAAGGAGGGTCAGTCAAGGACAGAAGAGGACAAGACATGGGGAAAGGCAGGAATATTGAAAGAAATGCTAATGTCAAAGAAATGAATGTTAGAGGAGGGAGTGACATACACCAAGGAGAGCACTGATGTGAAGGAGATAGGAAAAACAGTGAGAGCAGGAGACAGCTGTCCTCAATCACGTCCTCTTACGTAATGGTTTTAGACTCTGTCAGTTTTGTGAGCACCTTCGCCCTTTTTATGCTCTTCTGCCCAGCATCTGTTTTCACTGACATCCTACCTCAAACTGTTTTCTCTGCTCATTCCTCCTATATAATAAACACTCCAGTAGTTCCACTCAGTGTGCTGCCAGGCAGGGAGTAAAGATGATGTATAGTGGAGTGATCTGTAGTGAGTGATCATGATGTTATGCAATCTTTGGTTTAGTGACCTCAGACACTGCAGAAGCAAAGGATGAGAGGATGAAAGGGGGAAAATGAGGGACAAAGGGGTAAAAAGAGGAGGAAGACATGAGAGTGCTCTCTCCCACCTGCAGTGATCAGTATTAATAAGTTACGCTGTTCAGCACGACTTTGACATGCCTTATGTAATGGGCTCTTTTGTTCCCTCTCTTGGCTTTATGCAGTCGTCCTCTGGTTGTAAAATCTTCAGTCCATTCATTATAATCTACATTTTTGTATCTCAGGTGGATCCAACCAGTGCTGTTCATGTAAGAATCAAAAACCAATGTGTTATCAGACTAATAACCTGGTTGCATGAAACGAATATCATCCAGGTTATTGTTGTAATGATGTGTATATTTGTGGATGTTGTGATTACATGTATGGGGCTTTTCCACTCCAACATTCCTCCAGTTTTATCTTTAGGAGGGAGACGTTGAACAACAATACACTGCATTTTTGAATTCTCAATACTGATTTGACAGCGTGCTATGATCTGTGTAGTGGACGGTTGCCATTGACACAGATCTCATCACAGAGGCTGGAAGTAACAAAGTGTCTTTTTGTTTATGGAGTTGCCATGTGATAGGCTAGAGGGTAAATAATGTGCAAATACCTTTACTCAAGGTCTATTACATCTACATGTTTCCTTGACTCAAACAGGACTGTATACGTATTATCTGTGAAGTGCTCTATTATATATTTGTTTGTTCAGCAGAGATTTTAGTCAATAGAGAGTCTATAGAAACTGTAAGTTTAAAATGACAAAACTATTAGTGGATGGTTGAAGATGAAAAATATCATCATGTTCCTCCTATGGAAAAAGCTGAGGAAACCATAGTGCTAAAACACTGTTTCATCCTGCCATTATGCAGTGTATTAAAGTACACACTGAATTATGTGTGCTGACAAATGCATTGACTCTTTGTCAGTCGTAAAGAAAAGCCCTTCGTTCAAGGCCGTTATTCTTCTCTGTTATTGGCTGCTGGACTGTGTCCAAGTGCGGCCATGAAATCTGGACATTGTACACATATCTACAGTAGTGTTGAGCCACAACAACAACAACACAGTGCCTCCCTGACCCAGCTGCCATCCTTAGTGTCCTCTTCCACTGCCTTTGTGACCACTGGTGGTATGTGAATCAAAGCATTGCTGTGAGTTAGCGCTAACCTTCACATTTTTGCTGAGTGTGCAGAAGTAAAAGGAACACATTCATATCCTGTCACTCTCAGCTGAAATGTCCACACTCCTGTTACTGCTGAAGCAGCAGGGTGTGGGAGTCTGTACTTTAGTCCTTGTGAAGTTTGAGGGTTTAAAAGCAAAAATTATTTTCTGTAATTGCACTGAGCCAATATTTTGGTTGTCGGATTCTTATGTGTATCTGGTGCAGAGATGTACCCTCATATAGATCTGCTGTATCTGCTGTACTAATATTTCTCTGTCAGAGGTTCTGCTTGGTTCTGTTGTGGCTCATACTTGTATAAGAGCAACATCGCCACCTTTATACCTGCTACAACAAAAATAGACTTTCTTAACTCTGTGTCTCCACTGTGTTCACACATTACTTTATAGCACAAGTTGGTATCTCACACCCTTCACACATCGATGTCAGTTATGGCAGTGCACAAGTGTATGCTACACTGCACCAGGCTTCCTGGGGTGTATTTTTAATAGACTTCTATGGTTTGAATTATTTGTTGACTGTTTTGTTTTTTTTTTGTTTTTTTTTTTATTTCTTGAGTACTGAGATGGAAAAAGTAATTGGTGTTTTTCAATGTGGCTGACTGACTGTACGGTGGTCCACTGGAGAGAGACGCCATCCTCCAGACCCATACAACCTGTCAGTGACAAACAGTTCAATTTCCTGAGTTGGACAATGAAAGCACACTTACTATGGCAATTACTATAACAAAGCATTTCCACTGACAGTATCAGCACAACTTTACTTGACTTGAGTTTGGCATCAACCCATTTCTGTTGTCACAGTAACACAATATAAACACGGAATCATCACTGAAACTACATCTACAAGTGAGGCAACAATGGAGGACAAGGAAACATACGGGTGTACCAAAATTAAATTATATCTAATCTAATATATTAGCTAGATTTTATCAAGACAAAGCTGACTTGAAGATTTGCTGTAGTCCAGTGTCACAAAAGGATAATCCACATACTGCTAAGGATGGAGATTGATAAGAATTTAATGATTCCAATTCCATTATCAATTTTGCTTATCAGTCCAATTCCTTATTGATTTTCTTATCAATTCTCATTGGCTGAGGGAATAAAGGAGTACAAATGGGTTTGTTTGCATTAACTGTCTGTTATATTTGTATGCTTAAATGATAATAACAGATGATGCTGGGCCTGTTTCCAAATAGTCATATATGAGGTGGCAATCATGCTAGTGACGGAAGCAGCAATGTTTACACCGTATGATTGTACAAAGTGAAAGTGAAACTTAAGATGCTTTACTAATCCCTCTATGTCTCTCACTGTTGTGCACCTCATTTTGCTTTTGCCTACCTTCAAAAACATTTATTTGAGTGGGAAGGATGTTTGTTACCACCCACTAGAACTGGGCCCTGGTATTTGCTTTCCCACTAGAGAAGCATTGCTAAGTAGCGTAACAAACACATGACATTCCCGAGAAATTAATTTCATGCTGTATGAACAAATGTTTGAGCATGTTGGAGGGAGTTCCCCTTTGAACAAATGGAAACTTTATAAGTGTTACAAGTGGCCCTGGTGTCATCTTTTCACATGAACTATAACTGTATTTTGGAGCTTTTGTACCTCGACGCCATGTTGGCTACGCTAAAAACCAAAACAATGCAGCTTATGTGTGATGTCAGGAATGTCAATTCTCATTCCTACTGTATTGATGACGTAAACCTAGCATTTCTGTATTGTCATCTGCATTCTTTCGCATCACGTTTCATACCACTTTAATTCAGAAAAAGGATTGAAGGACACATACCAAACAACCTGTGAGTTGAGCAGATACTGTCAATGGAAAAAATAGCATTAAAACTTTACCTTCGTGGTGTCAGGTTGAATATTGGATTGACTGTAGTTACCACAGAGGTAATGTTTAGATTTTGTCAGATTTTTCTCTGCTTTCAGAAGTAACCTCTCAGCCCTATAATCATCACATTTTGGTTCCACTTTCCACAACAGAATGAGATCTCATCAGACCTTTTATCTTTATATGTAGTCTTTTGATTTGATATAATTTGATTTAGAAATTATTACCCCTCATTTCTCCCTCCTTCACCTTTAATGTGGTGTTCCTAGAGTGCATTCACCTATTTTACAATTACACAGTGCCAGTGTAAATACATTTTCTTCCTTGACATTTTGTATATTTTCATTTGGGCACTGTTTTGACTTGGCACTTTGTTTGTATCTGATTATGGAAAAATAATGCATCCACCCGCCAGAGACTAGACAAAACAATACAAATTATTTACCAGTGTTGTAACAAATCAATTCTCAAGCAGGGCTTTTCTTTCATGAATTACACATCCTAATAATGTCCAGAGTAAGACAACATTATGCAAAGAAACTGTATGCAATTAGAGATTATTCTGCAGTGACTGCTGAATAACTTGGGAATAATTACAATAACAATAATTTGAGATGAGTCCTTTGTGAGAGGTTAGAGACAGAATAAATCTGATCTGTGCATGTGCATGCAGATAGAGAAATCTTTTAGATCTCAGTCTTTAATTTACACAAGTGCACGCACCAGCCTTAAAATGGACATCAAAAGACAGAGGCTATTCTTCTCAAGAAGAGCACAGACATTACCCAAGACTACAGAGTGCACAGCAGTAATTAGTATGTGTGGTTGAATTTTAATTACATGCTAACATTATGCCTGGTATTGTTTTATGTGTGTATATAAGTGAGTCTGTGTGTGCATGTGTGTGTGTTTGAGTAGGGGGTTTATCAGGATTTTACAGTAACACTAACACTCTTCTTGGCTGCTGCACAATGACCACAACTCCCCACCACCTGCTGTTGTGTTAGAACAGTCAGAAAGGCAGAATAAGTCGTAGATCGTGGCGTAAGCTCATTATTTTTACATGCTTTTCTGCATTTCATGTTCCTCTTTAAGCCATGATGAAATTATGAGTTCCGCACATTTCATAATTACCATACAGACCTTTGAAATGAATGCAGAGCTCTGAAAACTGCTGTAACTTGGGGCACACATGGCTCCAAAGGCACTAAGAGTAGCTCGATGTGTGATCATACTTCACCATCATCCAATTTTGAAGTTACCCAGTGACACAGAGGACACAGCAGACGGCAATGAGCGATGTCTGAAAGTGTGTGGACAATGCAGATATGACATGATGGGCTATATGCTAAGAGCAAAGTTTGAAGACAGAAAGAGAAGAAAGGAGTTTACAAAAGGGAAACCTGAATTAAGACAGAAATGGAATTGGGGAGAGAGGATCACAAGCAGGAAATAAGATAAAAGAGACTCTGCATTATGGTTGATGGTTGACAAATTCACATAAAAGAATACATCAGAATATGAAAATACACAATCTTCTCCTATTTAAAGCATAAACTGAATGTAAATATGGATAATGCAAGGCCATTTCATGCTACTATTGACAATTAAGCAGTAGGAGATCAAAACATTATATATATA
>JAPSES010066248.1:0-11137 GCA_029822895.1 Maxillicosta whitleyi | reverse complement strand
TTATTCAAGTTTAGCTACTCAAATTCAATTATAAATTCCTCAAATTCAGGTTCTGATGGCACATATTTCAGCCCATAATGCTCAGGCTGACTGCAGGCACACTTTTAATCCTAATCTTCACCTTTGAGTGTGTGAATGCTGTATGTTCATCTACACTGATATTACAGGTAGAAAAAGTAAATTATGGGCGTTAACTTCAAGGAAAATGGAAAAAAAATTACCCACATAGGTCTGAGATTGGACAAATATTCCTACAGTTTCTGTGCCTTTGTGAATCTTACCTGCATTTTGGACCTAAATACTTTACTGAACTATGTTTGGTGGACTGTTACAAGCAAAATGAGACCACATTTGTCCGGATCCATAGATTACTGATCTGATGACAGCCTTCAAAAGTTAAAAAATGCCAAATTTCTAATATTTTCCTTTTCTGAAAAACACCCTTTTGTGCATGTGGTGTTATTGTTGCTCTTCAGAATGGTTCATATATTCAGAAAGACGAGTGTGTTACCTTTGTTTGATATTAGGGCTGCTCGATATTGGGAAATATCAGTATAACGATATTTTCAGTCAATATTGATATCTCGATATTTTAAACAATATATATTTTTTGCTGATTCGTGTAAAGCTTGCGCCAACTCAAAGAGGATGGACTTTGTCTCAAATTCCTCCAATTTATCTCTTGCTTTTCCATTTAGTATTTACACAGGCAATTGCTTTGATTCTACCACCCTCTGCTGGCCTGTGTCTACCTCTACACCTTGTTGAGTGCTAAGCACATAGCCTACTGTATTGATCCTATTCCACCCCGCCCATCTTAACGGTGAAATTTCTTCCACATTGTGTTAGAACTTCTGGTTAGCCAGTTCCTGTATCCAGTGAAGCTGGAGATGAACTGGTTGTTGGTGGGATCACTGGGCTGCCTGGTCCCACAGTAAGGGTTGGTGCAGAGGTAATGAATTGCCTGTTTATGTCATAGCTGTGCTCTGACATGGACAGATCTTCCTACTGTGCTCCTGTGTCGCAGTGTCCGGTCATGTGATCAGCCTCTACATGACTTAACTACAGTTATTCTCTAAACACAATATTTAACCACATGTCGTTTTAAAATGGATTAAACAGTGTGTTAATAACATGGTTAATGAGCAATAAGTAGCACCAGTGTAGCAAATGTAGCTAAAAGTTGGTAGCTCGTGACACATCAGAGCAGGTAAACTGACAGCTGACAGCTTCACACACACTTTTCACTGGTGCTTCACTGAAGCTTCGTAGCCAAGACATTTGTCATTTCTCACCACTCAGGTGTAGTGGTGTTGGTTTTCCCTCCACAAAGTGAAACGAGTAGATATACAGCTTTTTTGGAGGTGCATGTGAAGCTATCAGCTTACCTGCTCTTATGCGCTGCAAGCTAGCAACTTTTAGCTACATTTGCGCTACTTATTGCTCATTAACCATGTTATTAACACGCTGTTTAATCCTTTTTAAGATGAAACGTGGTTAAATATAGTGTTTTCAGAATAACTGTAGTTCAGTCATGTGACACAGATAAGCCATAGTTATTTACTCTCATTATAGAGGCATCAACCAGCGATGTAGCAGAGGCTGATCACATGACCGGACCCTGTTACGCAGGAACACAGTGGGCAGATCTGTCCATGTCAGACCACAGTTATGACACAAACAGGCAATTAATTACCTCTGCACCAACCCTTACTGTGGGACCAGGCAGCCCAGGGATCCCACCTGTAGTTGCTAATCAATTGGTTCCTCTGTTGTGTTTCACACGGCCACTTATTGTGATACACATAATGCAGGACCAACACAAAGTTGTATGTTAGTTCTATCTTAAGTTGTTAGTAAGTTAATAACTTCTATGTAATTTTGTTGAAGACTGCAGTGCACATTTGATATATTGTTATTTTCATACTGTTATTACTATATAGATATTGTTATATACCCTTTCACTTTTATCTATTTTGTGGTTGTTCTTTCAGGTGGCTCTGGAGTAAAGGACAAGTTGTTTGTAAAAATGTGAATTACATTTGCTTGTTTCAATTGTGACTAGCAATGGAAAAACAAGACTCTTTAAAGCTCTGTAGCTTTTTGAACCATTGTGTCTTAAATCGGTTCATTGCTCAAAGCTCCATTCAATACACTTGAGTGACATCTTCTGGCAACAGTGGATCTTAAACAGCCAAAGAAAACCCTGCAACGCACCTTTCAAATGTACAAAAAGACTTCTTAAAATATAGTGTGACAATTACTAAAATGACCTGGCAATCCAACAGTTTAATATATTTGTTGTTGTTATTATTGTTTCATATATGAAATTACTCAGGCAGATCATTTTTAATATGGGATACAAAGGACAATCATCATTATCATCATTTTGAAATGGGTTTGGTTTATAATTTATTCTAAATTACATACCAGACAGAGAAGATGTTAAATAATAATGGAACAAGGCAGTAGGTGTGATTGATATGTTGCCTTTTTTTCCCCCTTTATATTGGATATTTTCTTTGGCACTGTGTTTGGTGTGGAAATGTGTGCTTATGCAACTCAGGTGTTTTTATTTAGGAATAATGTTTTTCCTACAGTAGATGAGCTTAAACATTTGTTGTTTTTTGAGACACTAAATGAAAATATTCCCAGACTTGGGAGCACTTCCTTGATGACTCCATTATTGAAAAGTTGAAAAATTAAAAATTCACAAAAACAGCAGGTATTTAAGATGTCTTAAATACACTGAGTATCAAAGTTTTAAAGCTCTGTATGTCAGATTGAACCAGTTAACTGATTCAGTCTGAATGAAATAATGAAGTGGTTCAGCTGATCAACTGAAGCTCCACCCACTGCTTCACAGGAATAATGATGAATTGGATTTCTATAGTGCTCTTCAAGGCACTCAGAGCATTTCACATTTTTGATCCATAATTCATTCACTCTTGCATTCACACACTGGGAGTGGTAAGTTACATCTGTAGCCCTGAGTCTGTCACCATGGTAACTTACTATATGAACAATCTGCTTGTTGGCAGGTGTTCTATAGATACAGTCGGCAAAAACAGGAACACCCGCAAACATCAATATATGGATCTTTGTCAGAAGGCAATAGTGACTCAAAGTATGTTAAGACAATTTGTTAGCATTAGCAAAGTGGAAACTATGTGTTTTTACATTATAGCGGACTGGGGCAAAGGACTGTTTTCCCCCTCGGGTTTCCCCGTCCCTGGTTGTGATGTCATTGCCAACAGTATCTATAAGAAACCCTGAGTTTCACCTGTCTCCTCTCACATGAAACATGCTGCTAGACATAGGTTGTGTGTACACTGTAAACCTGAAAAAGTTATCAAAACTAAAAAAAATAAAGGTGAGGTAGTTAGTTGCCACAATGATTTTTAGTTCATAAACTTAAAGATTTGAGTATATCACAGATTAAATATTTGGAGTTTATATTAAATGCACTTTTAAATTATAGGTAAATCAAAATACCATTCAGGCCAACACAACAATTGTCAGTACATGGTGTTCAGAACAGTCACTCACCTTTCTCAATGCAATACCTCATCATAACTTAATAACTTGAAGTACAAAAATTGACGATTTCATGTCCAAAGAACTTAACATTTCCTAAGTTTTTCTTTCATTTTTTTTGATTACACAGAACTCAAAAACATAGACCTGCTGAAATTCAAAATCATTTACCTTCAAATTCGAAATACTTGTGGCAACCGATTATCTTAAATGTATGAAGTACTCCTAACTTAAAAGACAAAAAAAAAAACAAAAAAAAAAAAACACAGTTGAGTTTACTCAAACTGTTTAATGAATGAATTAATGAATTCAACTTTACTATATAGAACTTTACTTATTCCATTTACTGTGTTGAACTTAATTATTTCAGCTGTTTGTACTCAGACACCTTATTTTGAATTCAGTGAAATTAAGTAAGACTAATGCATATGTACTGTAGTCCATGGAAGGATGCATCCTTGTACTCAATTTAAATATTATTTTGAGCTAAAATGATGAGATACACTTAAGAAAGAAAGTGCATTTAAGATACATTTTCAACTTGAAATAGTTATTTTAATTTAGACAGCTGAAGGCTTAACTTTAATCTTAGTATTAATCAGTTGGTAATGTTTTAAAATAGGATTCTTTGTTTCAATTTGTAAGTTTTTAGCATACCAAGATGACAAGATTTATGAAAACAGGACACTTTTAAATATATATTCACACACATAGTATTGTTAATCACAGGAGATATGATGTAAACACGCTGTCAGGGTTTCACATAGAGTTGAGGTATCATATCTTTTTGACTTAAGAGTCAGATAACATCAACTTATCTGTTTAATGACCCAACCCACCTAACCCACAGGGACAGCCCATTATTGGGGATCAATTTACAATGGATATAAAAGTGATTTACATTGAAATGTCAGGGACTATTTTCCTGGCGTGGGTCCTCAGGCTGATTATGTTGTATTTTGTCAAATTAAAGTCAAACTTAACTTTTTTTTTTTTTTTACAATATATAATACTGTTGTTTTATGACAACAAAGCTGTCCCTTTTCTTACTTAATTACTACTTAATTATCATTACTTCTATGACAACAGGAAAGGCATTGTTCTGCTTACAAATTTGAAACGCATGTCACATCAATAAAAAGAAAAATAAACATAAAAAGGCCAACAGACATTGTAAAACAGGCACATTAACCTAAATAAACATTAATACAAACCCCCCTTGATCCCCTACACATAAAACAGAAGACAATGAGTAAAATGTCAAGTACCCACCATGCAACACAATAGACCAGTGTCTCCACTCCATTCTGCCATATTGAACTTACAGGCACCAACAGTGTATCACCTCTTAATCGACTTTGGCTAGTATGTAACCGATGTATTGCTGTCACTTTGTGCTGAGGGATAACAGCGGCAGCAGCAACAACAGGAAAAAGAAAAGATGGAACCCATGCTACAGTCTTCTAGGTTAATATGAAGTAAATCAGTCATTGAAACAAGCTAGAAGTGAGTTAATATTACATAACTGTCACCAAAACTAAGTACAGTCAATTCAAAAGGCGCCAACAGTCACATAGCAGTACTTTCATTGAGTTTGTACACTGTCTGTAACATGCCTGGGACACACTGCTACGTTCAAAACTGTTCCAGTAACTCCTGTGACTGACACAGCAAATGTAGGAACCCAGAGGCAAGTTATTTTAGTTTTACAACTTGTTTGATGCATTTACAATTCTCACACACTAAAGCACCCAACACACTAACCAGGTCATCACTAAACTAGAATCAAACCCCAGTCACTTCACAGATAGATGGAACAAGAGTGTAGAGAGGAAACATGAAAAACAGAAATGATCTTGTCTATTAACATTTCAACATTACTACCTCCTTGATTACAACACATAAACATTGGGGTCAAAATCCTTAATATCTTTGATCTTCTCCAAATACCTTTGCTTAGCAGTTGTGTTGCACTTCTCTGCTTTCATTGCCTTATCCATTGTTTTCTTAAATCTTGATTTCTACGGCTCTTTCCTGCAGGTCTGCACTACGCTGTTGCCCATAGAAATTATGGTAATAGCTTGTAAGTTCAAAATGGCACAGAACTAATGCAAAGAAGCTGTTCTGCAACCGGATAGTCAGAGTTTCTAAGTTCAGAGTAAGTCACCTCAGAGTTTAGGATTAGATTCAGAGTTTCTTGAACCTGCTTTCTGGAATACTCCCCAGGACTTGAACTGCCAACCCTCTGATGATGACCCGCTGTACCTCCTGAGCCACACCTGCTCTAAATTCATCAGTAATTCCTCTGTTAAACTCCAGGCCTGTGTGGAAACCTCAGTGTCAGAGGTAACATCACTACATGTGACCCTGGTGTCTGACCTTTTCCCGTGCTGGTGTGGGATCCTCTTAGGGGGGCGTGGTCAGGGGCCTCCTCTAGTGTCATGGACCGAATCACAGTCTCACAGACAAACTGTGTCCCACTGATGTCATCCTCTCCCTCCTCCTGAGCTGGAACTCCACCGCCTTCACCTGCTGACCCCGCCCCATGAGGGACATCTGACGAGCAATAACACAAGATCATGTTAAACACAACTCACTCATTTATTTATTTTAATTTTACCATACATATATCTATACCATTTCATCAACAATTCTTAAGTTACCCATGATGCTGTTGATAACTTCAGTCTCTTCCTGGATCAACCCCAGAGAGGGACTGCCCTTGTCCTGCAGATGGCAGTCTTGAGGCAGGGGGGACATGCATGGAGTCATGTCTGAAGCGAAATAGAACTGACTTCAATGAAAAGCATTCATCAGTGAGGCCTCATAGAAGGTGTAGCCTCATCTACATTCAAAACACATGTTTGTTCTGTTCAGACATGAGATACCTGACCACAAATGGATACTTTTAAGTCTATCCATCCATACCCAGCATTAAAATGTGGCCCCAAATGTTTCACTCTCTCTGTGATTGGATGTGACTTCACCATTTAATATATACTTAACACCATTCAAAATATAGTCCAAACATGGGGTGTAATTTCCAGAAAATGATTTTCTCAGGTGCCTATTTTGTGTAGTGTTGCTCACGAGATGACTAACAGAGTTAACAGCCATATTTTTTCATTTCTGACATGCACAATGCCAGCATTTGGACTAGTCCCTTTATGTCAGACATTGAATCCAATCTCTTGTATAGTCACGTTTGACTGGTAACATTTGTGATCATGAATTTCAATAATTTTAGACAAATAATGATATTAGATGTTTTTGCAATCATTATGTTAGTTCAGCTTAATTGTTTTATTCCGACATTCCAAACATTGTATACTTAACAGCTTTGAAAACACACAGTGCAAACATGTGGTGTGCCTATTTTGCATATGTCGCTCATGAGATGAAAAACACAGTTAACAGCCATATTTTTTTCATTCTCGACAAAAACAATGTTGGCGTTTGGACTATTCCTTTAATGTTGGACATGGAGTCAAATCTCTTGTACAAAGTCATGCTTGACTGGTAACTTTAGGTGTGGTCAATAGCCAGTATAAAGGCAGCAAAGAAGACACTGGAATGTCTTTGCCAGCTCAAAATGCCATAATTAGTGATAAAACAGAGAACATGCCATTGGCATGTTACGAGTAGGTCTGAGTCATGGTGAAGACGCTCGCCGTCTGAGTGCTAGATCAGTGCCTGATCAGATGGGTTTGTATCCCTCAGGACAGGATGGAAGACCTGTCAGTTCCATGCGTCATCACTGCACTGCTTGTTTGAAAGCCAGAGGTAAACACAACGGATATTGAATGATGACACTTTCAACTTCCCTACCTGTTAAAAACTCCACTTCCTGGTTGGGGAGTAGCAGGACCTAGCCTCACCTATCAGGCCACACCCAAGGCCCAGGCCCAGCACATCCTCTTTCCTTTGTTTGATGGAGAGCATGTGGCCTGAGCATGCTTGAGTAAGAGAAGAACTGGAATAGTGAGTAAAGTGAATTGACTGGATTTAGATGCATATTTGAGTAAGTTGTGTTTTACGTTATGATTATTTGAAGATCCTTCTAGTATTTCTGGAATTATTTGATAAGGGTTATTGTTTTCCTTTAAGACATACATCATGTGATCCTTGTCACCACACCATCTTGTCATAACCCTGCTGAAGAGAAATAAAAGCATAAACGGAATCCCTGACCAGTTTCATATCTGACCGTATGCCAATGCAGAAGTTAAACTATTCAACCTCAACCAGCGTTCCAATCTAACCCATTCAAGATTTTTACACTACCTATATTCAGTACACTGAATGAATGTGTTCAGTTGATCACAATTTGTCCACAATTCATTCACTAATGACCAGTGTTTCCCTGTTTAATACGAAAGTAACCCCAATCCAATTAATTTAATATATCTCCAAATATTCACATTAGTCTGACCTGTGCATTTTAATGGTGCTAAGTATACAACTAAAGAGGTTCACCTATAGCCCACAGCTTAAGCTTTAATTTCCAATATGCTGGCTCTGAAACAGCCTTCCATTGGAGTTTATTGGATAAATAACTTATGCTTTAGTGGTGACTGAATCGTCCAGATCTCAAAACATAGTCTGTGAATTGTTTGTGGATTAAAAAAACTGGATGTTGAATTTCCTTGTTCCTTTCTGGTTCTCTGAAGCAGCACTACACTTTAGTGCATTAGGTTTGACCCTCAAAGACAATGAGCCTGTTCACATGACCATGAAAATCTGAAAACTGGGAGTAATCAGATAATTGTGATAATCACATCTGTATCACATCTGATGCACCTACCTACCTACCTACCCACCTACCTACCTACCCACCTACCTACCTACCTACCTACCTACCTACCCACCTACCTACCCACCCACCTACCTACCTACCTACCTACCTACCCACCTACCTACCTACCTACCCACCTACCTACCTACCTACCTACCTACCCACCTACCTACCTACCTTACCTACCTACCTAACTACCTACCTACCTGCCCACCTTACCTACCTACCTACCTAACTACCTACCTACCTACCTGCCCACCTTACCTACCTACCCACCTACCTACCTACCTACCCACCTACCCACCTACCTACCTACCCACCTACCTACCTACCTACCCACCTACCTACCTACCTACCTACCTACCTACCCACCTACCTACCCACCTACCTACCTACCTACCTACCTACCTACCCACCTACCTACCTACCTACCTACCTACCCACCTACCTACCTACCTAATCACATCTGAAATGGCATAATGAAAAACTCTGGTGTAGAATGTTTGGGTCCATTGTCTGATTTCTTTGGGAGCACATATGTATAAGGTAATGGTAGAATCAAACATCCTGTCAGTCACAATCACAGATGTAAAATAGCAGGAAGACATCGGAGTATTGGGGGTAAATCCAGTGTGTTAGTCTGATTTCTTATAGTCCGATTACTGCTGTTATCTGACACAACATATCAGATTATGCTGTTTACATGATTCAGGTCATGGTAATCCTTGAACAGTTAAATCCAATGTCCAGTTGCTTTTGATTTAACTGTTCAAGGACATACCACCAATACTTCAGAGTTCAACTGCAGACCACTCACGTACCAGCTGGGGTGTTATTGGGGACACTCTCCAACTCTTGAACGATGTTGATGTCCAAGAGCTCAAAAGACAGAAGATCCTGAGACACGGAACAGTTGGAAAGCAAAGTATTTTTTGTTTTAGATGCTGTAGATTCTCCAGCCTTCAGATCCATACAAGTGCAGCCATTGTTTAGTACACTCATTCATGTATATTTGTTTTTCTTATTAATATTATTCATTCATCTTCAGAACCTGCTTTATCCTCACTAGGGTCCCAGAGGTCGCTTGGGGCCTATCCCAGCTCCTTAAGGCTGGGACACCCTGGACATATTGCCGCTTCATCACAGGGCTGAACATATACACACCAGAGGGGCAATTTAAATCAACCCATCAGTGCCTGTCTTTGGATGGTGGGAGGAAGATAAGGTACCTGGAGGGAACCCATGCAGGCACAGGGTTCTCATGGAGTACCCACACAAACCCCATATGATAATGTAATATTATCATTTCTAATAATAATTTTTGCCCTTCTACTTAGAGTTGACCTACTGGAACTAGTTTTGCAAGGCCAGATCTTGCTCCACATTTTTCAGAGCTGTACCAGCACTGGAGATATATTTGAGTTTTTTTGTTTATGTTTATATAAACACATCACACTCATAAAAACAAATAGAATGGAAATTATTAAGTTTTATATACTTACTTTGAACCCAATTGAGGAAATGTGCTTAACTGTTTCTTAGCATGTAGTACAGAATGTACATTAGTTTGATAGTTGCAGACTATTACCTGTGCGGTCAGCAGGTCCACAGAGGGGATGTAGTACTCTTCTTGGTCCACTGACATTAAAGGTTGCTCCCTTGAGGCTGCACTTGCTTTTCCATCCTTTGTCACTGGGTTTTTACCCTGCACGCAAAGCCCATCAGTTTTATGTCTACCAGGTCACCAGAGAACCTATTAAACATTTAATGTCCACTCATTTACTATATCAGGTTAAGTCTTACTGTTATCACAGATGAATACTAAGGCTGACATGCATGTATTGGGCTTCATTTGCAAGGAAACATCTTGAAACATCACCTGAACTATACAACTTTAATCCTCAGTGACCCAAACATCCAATGCCAGCCAGAACCATCTAATGATCTAAAACGTTTAATACCTGTTGAATCTATCAATACATATCAATAACTGGTGTAAAATGCAATTTGTCATCAGATGTTCGGATCCTTCGTAGTGCACATGGAAACACTCATCTTCTACACCCACATAGTTTGATGAATGACAGCAGATGGACACACTTGTATTTGCTCAAAAAGACACTTTTTCTTCAGTTTTCTCTGTTTTTGGTGCAATAACCCTCAACTTTAATCTGAGCTTTCATGAACATCTACAGGAAATTAAATATAGGAAAATACCTGAATTTCAAAAAAAAAAAAAAGGTAAAATAAATTTTTCAGTATAAATCACGTATTTTCCAATATTTAATTCACTGATCATCTAGATCAGGAGTGGCCAACCCTGGTCCTCAAGAACCACAATTCTGCATGTTTTAGATGTGTCCCTCTTCCAACACACCTGCTTCAAATGAAAACCCTCTCATCAAGCTCTGCAGAAACCTGATAACGATCATCAGGCGTGGAGGAATATGTATAGGATCGTGGCCCTCAAGGACCAGGGTTGGTCACCCCTGATCTAGATGTTCATAAAAGCTCGGAGTATACTCAAAGGTTATTTTGTTGATCTTTTCAATGAAATATATCATTAACTGGACATAAAACCACTGTCATTTATCAAACTCCATAGGTTTTACTGGTGAATCAATGTTGTAGATCACTGGTCCCCAACGGCCGCGGATCAATTGTTACCAGGCCGCTGGCCGCACAAGAAATAATCAATTATTTCCGTTGTATTTATTATCTGAGTCTTCACAATCTTTTATTTTGAAAAATGTTTTATTTTGAAAAATGACTGGATTCTCTTGGTTACATCTCGGTCACTTGAGT
>JAPSES010066207.1:0-11139 GCA_029822895.1 Maxillicosta whitleyi | reverse complement strand
GGGCGTGGTTTGTACGATAATGCCATCCATGGGGAATTTCACCCCCGGGAAAATATATAACAAATAAAGGATAAATAGCAGAGTCACGCAGGTTTGTAATGATTCACCCAGGAGAAGTTGTGTTTGGTTAAAAGAAAAATATTTGTTTAACAAAATAATCTAACAATTGATTCATTGACTTCCAGCCATGTTCAGAGAGCTTCATACTGCCAGAGTTTTGGGGCATTTTCACTGAACTTTCAAGACCCACAGAATATTGAGTTTTAGGACTACATAAACATTGAAACTATCTAAACAAACTTTAACAATAACGTGCGCAGTATGTGGCAGGGCATCCGAGCAGTCAAAAACTACACAAAAACAACAATACCCACAGACCCTCAGGATGTCACCCTTCCAGACAGCCTTAACATCTTTTACACCAGGTTTGACTGACTGAACACAGACACCCCCTTAAAAGCCTCCTGCCACCCCACAGACACCACCTTTCAGGTGACACACATGTAGGTCCTGAAGGCTCTGAGGTAGGTCAACCCCTACAAAGCTGTGGGACCAGATGGTGTCCCTCCCAGAGTCCTGAAGAAGGCCTGTGCAGAACAACATGGCTGGTGTCTATTTAGACATTTTTCATCTGTCTTTAAACCAGGTAGTGGTCCCCTGTGTTTTTAAATTTTCCATTGCTATATGGGTTCAAAAAAAGTCAAACCCTTCCACCCTAAATTTCTTCAGGCCAGTGGCACTCACACCACTGGTAAATGGACTGCACTTATGTAACGCTTTGCCTTGGTACTCAAAGTGCTTTACAAAACCTCACATTCACACACAGTAGGTGGCTACTATGCTAATGTATCATTCAAGGCACTACCATGCCAGACCCTACTGGGAGCAATTTAGGGTTCAGTATCTTGCTCAAGGACACTTCACCTTGTGGATAGTGGGAGCCAGGATTTGAACCACCAACCCTTTGGTCAATGGTCAACCCATTCCACCAACTGAGGCACAGCTTTTTGGAAACCTTGGTCCTCACACACATCAACCACATGGTTCCAGGCATGATCAACCCTCTCCAATTTGTCTACAGACCCAACTGTTCAGCGGACAATGCAGTGGACATTTCTTTACATCACACCCTGCAACAGCTGGACAGCAGAGGGACATATGTGAGGACACTAGTCTTCCTGGACTACAGCTTGGCTTTTAACATCATCTGCCTGGCCAGGCTGACTGAGAAGCTGACAGACCTCAACCTCCCAACTCCCACCTGTGACTGCATCCTGTACTTCCTGATTGAAAAGTCATAGGTGGTGAAGGTGGGAGGTAGGGTGTATGTGAAGCTAACAGTCAGCACCCCATACCTACTGTCTTAGTCCAAAATTGTTCACCCTATACACACATGACTGTGTCTCCACCCAGGACAATACTGTTGTCATAAAGTATGCAGATGACACCACCATCATGGGCCTCTGCAGCCTCCTCGCCATAACAACTGAAGCCAGTTTGTGTTGTGTATTTGTGTGAAGCTGTGCCAGTTAAAACCTGCCTTTCAGACATGCTAAGTACAGATACAAAATCAGCCACCACCATCAATTTAAGGTTTGGTCAATCACATTGCACACCCTAAATAAATATTTGCATTTACCGTATTTTCCGCAATAAGGCGCACATCCATTTTCAGTATAAGAAAGAGTCATCTCTTTGGGCAGCAATTATCTGACTGTTAAGCCTTAGCTGGAAACCTGCAGTACTTCAGTATTTATTCTTTATCCTTAAAAATCAGTCAGTGATAATCAAGGCATACATTACGCATACAGTGTGATCAAAATCCTGAGATTGCTGTAAGATAAGCCAACTTTGGGGGACATCATATTTATTTTCATATAATTTCCACAACAGTAAATATCAAGTATTTTTTGAGAGGAAAACACAAGGTTTAGGACTTATGCTGCAGTTCTGTCATGCAGAGCTATGATATTGCATAATACTGAGCTACTTTCATGCCTGTGTTGATCGTTGCATACATACCCAGGGGATTACAGACAGTCACACACGGTAGTATCTGCTTTCACTATCACATACTTTATGCTCGTCATTTCATTTTGTGAGCCTGGCATTATCTTCTTTCAGTGTCACAGAATCTTCACTCAGACTCCACAGTACAGCATCATATCTCAATGATATATAACATAACAATGATCTAGTTTACGTACCTCTCTTAACATGAATCATACTTTCCCTAAAAATAATGCAGTGTCCGGGTGTTTTAGTGTGAAATACTGATGAAAATAATATGCCCCTTCCTATCTGTGGGGATGTGATCATTTTCATTGCACAAAGGAGTCATTTTCATGCTCTTTAAGGCTACAGCATGGATCCTGTATTTCCAAGTCTCTGTTCATTTCACCACACTTTCTGAGACTGTGTCAAAGGATAGTCACACACCGGATCTCCCTCCTCAGCAGTTTGCCAATTCCATGATGCTTTCTCTGCCTCCAGTACTCCTTTAAGCGTGTCCATGGGTTTCAAATGAATCCTTTTCTCTCTTTCTTCACACTGTACTCTGTTTGACTAAATGAAAGAATTTGCGCAGCTATTTATTGATGGAGGTTCACTGTGCAAGTGTGTGTGTGTGTGTCTTTCTTGTTTCTATGTGCGTGTCTACAGAGCCATTATTCAAGAAGCTTATTGATTGGGAGGGGGTTAGTTTCTCAGCAGCTCCTAAGTGGTGGACTCGTTTCTATGGTAACATTACAGGCTGATTTAAGCTCCAGCCTTGGCTGTGATCAATGCTGCTGGAGAAACTCGCATTCGGCCATTGACATACATTTATGCAGACACACACACACACACACACACACACACACGTACACACACACACACACATACACACACACACACACACCCTAAACACCAGACAATGAAAAGCTTTAGACTCCACTACTGTCTGTATCCACTGTTATTCAAATACCTCTTTCCTTGTCACAGCCACAATTAAGTACATCCAGGCAGTACAGTAACACTTGACACAATTTATTTAAACTTTAAACTCAAACTGTGCTGTGAATATTGATTGTCAATACATTTTGCACCACATAAAGGAAATATACTGCTTTAAAACCACATAGGCACCCCGTGTACTGAATTGTTGCAAGCTAATGCTAGAAAAACATAATCCCTATGTAGTCAATTTCCTTTGACTTTCCTTCCCTTCCTTTCCTTTTTATGTAGATATTCAGCTATAATCAGCCCAGTCACAGAAAATGTGTATTTTAATAAACCAGGATCATGTATAATGTCTTTTTTTTTTACCAAAAAATTTAAAATCAGCATTTCTGAACATACTAATATTCACATTACAGTGTTTTAATACTCATGGCGTTTTCATCCAAACATCTTAATATGTGTTTCTAATGATGAATGAATTTTGTGGTCAGGGAAAGATACCAGGATATGACTTCACGCACACACACACACACACGCGCACACACACACACACACACACATACACACACAAAGTGCATGAAGATATGATACAAAGGTGCTTTTATAAACTGAGCATGAAGAACTCCATGTTCTGGTGGCAACATCCTAGGAGTTTTATTGTATAAACTCCTGAGGGTAAAATGAGCAAAAACTATATCAAATTTAAAAAAAACCAAAAAAACATATCATAGAAAAAATACATTTCACGTCCAA
The DNA here is from genome assembly GCA_029822895.1 of Maxillicosta whitleyi. Lineage (NCBI taxonomy): Eukaryota > Metazoa > Chordata > Actinopteri > Perciformes > Neosebastidae > Maxillicosta > Maxillicosta whitleyi. The sequence goes on along the minus strand of JAPSES010066207.1, from coordinate 7,446 downwards.
AATATATTAATTGATCACTTCAAATTCTATTGAGCAATTTTTTTTATTGTACTTAAGCTGCATCATTATATTAATTGACTGGTTTCATTTTAAGAAGGAGCTAATAATCAAACCAACAGAAACTCAAACCAAAAGAGGTATGGCTAACCTTACACAGTGAATTTAGTAAAATCATACATGGACCCTTCATCACCTCTGAAAGGTACAGTATGTAGGGTTGTCTAAGTGTTCTTTCCAATAATGAGTCTAATTACTGATTATTATTGATTGAAACATTGATTAGAATTGAAGCAAGTTTGAGGCAAGTCAGGAAAGTTTATGCAAAGAAATACGGATTAACTGTCTGATGATTACATTGTGCAATGTAGAATTTATTAATATTTTGTTTACTGCTTCACATGCATTTTACATTTTCCCTGTCACTTTTTAATTTCAAATCAAATCAAATTTTATTTATATAGCACCAAATCATAACAAAAGTTATCTCATGACATTTTACATATGGAAACCAGACTCTGAAAGAGAGAGTGTAACTTGCCACAGGTTCCACCATGCAGATAGACAGTTCCAGATGCTCCTCTATCTCCCTTATCTTTGAAAATATTCTAAGTGGATAGACAAATACAAGTTTAAATTGAAAGATATTAGGTTTTACCAAAAATATTGTAGGTTAAACAGGTTAAAAGTATTACTTGAGTCATTATTTACACAAAGATAATTATCATTATTATCTATATAGATAATTATCTTGTGTAAATAATGACTCAATAAATAGTTCATTCATTGATAAGATATTAAGTCCATATATAGACTACAGGAATCAAGCAGCATCGCAGATCATGTAACTATTATTTAGGCATGTACGCAACATAAATTAGTTGCATAAAACTAAGTGTAGTCCATAAGTCTACTTGCATAACTTATAGCCTAACCCTAACCTGCATGTGAAAAAAAACAAACAAACATATAATATAATATAATTCTAATCTAAAAAAAAAAAAAAAGCCATCAATAAAAATATATATATATATATTAATGTGTCTTCAACCGTAGTACTTAAATTTTTTCCATTATAAGTTCATGTATGATTCAAGTCATTAAGAACAGCTTGTTGTCTAAAAGAAAAGTTCATGTACGAGCACAAATGTATAATGAACAACAGAAAACAAGTCATCCACACACAGCTTGTATTGTGTGGGAGCCATGCTGATCTGCTGCTATAAATAACTTGGCCAGGGAGGTTGTCGTGGCAACCAACAAACTGATGCCAGGGTGGGAACAGTCAGCTCCTTGAAGAGAAAAAAAAAAAAAAAAAAAGCGCATAGTGGAGTGGAGGGATGAGCGATGAAAAGGGATAGATGTAAAGAAGAGCAGAGGGATGGGAACGGAAAGGGAGGTCAGAAAGGATAAAGCATCCCAGGAGACGAAGGGGCAAAGAGGACTGTACAGCAGGGAGAGAGGGAGGGAATGAAACAGGCGGGGAGATGTGATAAGATAGACAAATGGAAGAAAAAAAGGTGTAAACGATGAGTGAGACGAATGGAGTTAGTGTTGATGGATGAGTGGAGGAGTGACGAGAGGAAAAAAACAGAGGAGGGAGATAAATGAGAAAGGGAAAAAAGGAAAGTGAAAACACGGTGGGAGGGCTAATGAAGGGGTTAGAAACTGGGGGAAATGGGTTTAAGTGGTGACAGAGGAAAATAGTGATTTAGCAATAAGCTTATTTTGGAAATGACACCAGAGGTAATCTGAGTAAATTGCTATCGTTCTCTTGTTGTATCCAGTTATATCACAGAACAGACTAAAGCTGCATCACACTCACACTGTTCTGCACATGTGAGGCACGACAAAGTAATCTAAAGGGTTTCTATGATGGAACACGTGACATGCATTAAACTGCACGCTCTGTCTAAATCACAAGCCCAGTTTCCTGCTATCTGTAAGATGAGTCAGCTGGTTTTCATCTTCATCTGATCACAACCAGCCAACCAGCTGTAAGATTTTAAAGTATCATCCATCTCATATGTTTGGTGACCACCCCTTCGTCACATCACCGCGGACATCAATCCCCAAGGAGTTCCTCAAGCACCATCATCACCATCACGGGCATCATGGTCCGTACCGGTGCTTACCCCCATAGTATTATAAGTAGGATGGAAACTGACCAAACCCTGGGTAGTTGTCATAAATATGTAGTTTTTCAGTAACTCACACAGTCGCTCTTTGAAAAGATCTGCTACCTCCACGGTTCCTGGTGGTATTCGGAATCTAGTTATACATCGGAACCTGGAAAACAGACAGAATTGTGTATGCGGAGGACGGACAGAACACTTCATCCATATCCATCTGTGTCTTTAACATTACTTGCAGTCAGCATTACTTTTGCCACCGTTGTTTATTTTGAAAAATCTCCACACTGCTGACAGTGCCATGTACTTCATGCATGTAACTACAAATGTCATGTACCCGTAAAGTTGTATTGGTGCATTTGTATCAGAACACGTTTACGAGTACGAGGAAGCATAGTGGCAGATGAAAGTGCCTCTCAGCAACACACCTGCTGAGAATGAAACTCTGATCATTGGCAGCTCTATAGTACGGAATGTGAAGTTAGAGACACCAGCGACTATACTCAAATGCATTCTGGGGGCTAGAGCGGGTGACACTGAATCCTTGAGTCACATCTGTCACTATTGTGAGGGCTTTGCGGGTGAGGCGGGTGGTGTATATGGGATCCATGTTTTAGCAGGAGACCTGTGTGCAATTTTTCAATGTTCATGTGTGTTTATTCTACCTGTAGGACAGTAACCGGGTAGCTCAGTGGTTTACGCCACTGACTGTGAAGATGGCCGGTTCGAGACCCAGGTGATCCCTTGGGAAAGGTTCCTTACGATATATATCCCAATGTGTCAACAAGGGGGCGCAAGCACCATTGTGCCGGTCCAAAGCCCGGTTGTGTCAGGAAGGGCATCCGGCGTAAAAACCTGTGCTAAATTAAGATGCAAAGGTGATTCGCTATGGTGACCCCGAAAGGGAAAAAGCTGAAAGAAATCATCATTATCATCATTCTACGCATAGGACAATGACATTAATGTTCGATGCAAATGTATCTTGAAGGGACTTTGCACTTACTTCAATGAAGACCCTGGAAAGCTGATTAAGGAATACATGGTATGTGTTCCAAACAGAGGAGGGGGGCTGTGCCATTAACTGTATGCCATGTACCATTCTGCCTTGAGATCCCATCGCAGGATGCGCTGAACACCCTGTGGTGGCAACAAGTTTTGACCTATGGCAGCTCAGAGGGAGATTCTCTGTGCTGAGAAAACATAGTCACTAGTGGATAATTGGTCAAACATGCCTAACAAACAGTAGTAAACATACCTGGAAGTCTGTTGCAGAACGTTTTGCTACATTGTGGCCAACCAAATCGTTCAATCAGGAAACCATAGCTAAACATTGCAGCAGTTGAACATGCCCTCTCTGGACACATTTGACCACAACAACTACCACTGCAATTTATACCTTGAAATGTGAATTTCTTTTGTCATGTGACGACAGATGTAGTCGTCATATCTACCTCCAATGATGCAAAGATACAACTCCAAATCCCGTAACATCATGCCAGAACTGAGAGAAGTTTTTAGCTAAAGGGTGAATCATTCAAACTCCATAAAAGTCTGGTTTCTTCTTCTTTCTTTGATTCAAAAAGTCAAACATGTTTGAATAATCTTATTCATCTGAGTCATATTAGTCAGTATCATGCCAGTAGTCACATTGTTTTCACTGAAGACAATTCAATTATTTATTTACATCAGAGAAAAGTGTATGGTACATATCGAAGCATACAAAAGATACAATCAGAATAGTTAACGATAGAGATGTATAAAGATGAAGTTCGAATAGTTAATGTTGGTATGTCCAGAACTTCTCACCTGGTGTATTTGGTATTGCAGTAGCATGTTTGAAATGGATGGTTAATATAAAATGTATGAGTTAAATATATATATATATATATGTGTGTGTGTGTGTGTGTGTGTGTGTGTCAAATTATTTTGTTGCAGGCATGAGACGCTGACAGCAATTCAGCTATGGCAGCTACGGCATCTATGTTATCCTCCATGAAGGTGCAGAACCTGGTGACCATCCTGAGGACATTGGAGTCATTTTGGAGCGGGTGACTATAAGTGACGGGTGGGCAAGTGTTCCACTTGCAGTGGCCATATTCCTCGCCTTTGTGTGCTGAACTTGTGTTACCCTCCTGAACACAAGTGCACATTTGAAGCACTGCAGAAAATAATTTTAGAAATGGTAAATGGACTGCACTTATATAGCATTATATCTACACCTTGGTACTCAAAGCACTTTACAAAGCCTCACATTCACCCATACACGGCTACTATGCTAATGTACCATGCCAGACCCTACTGGGAGCAATTTAGGGTTCAGTGTCTTGCTCAGGGACACTTCGACATGTGGACAATAGGAGCCAGGATTTGAACCACCATCCCTTCGTCCATTGGACAACCCGCTTTACCGAGCCACAAATGGATGGGAACAAAAGTGCAGGGTCTGAAAACAATTCTTTCATGTTGCGGCATCTATGTAGTACCTCTTGTTTTGGTCCAGTGTTTACGGTGCTCTTTCCTTGACGTTGTTTATGAGTCGTGATTCAATGGTTTTTGTGCTGAAGAGATACACACGTGTTTGGTGTTGGGTCATTCTGGTAATGTTTTACCAAAAGCTGTGTGTGGGTAATAATGCAGAAATGTGTTTTCGTAGTTTATTATTTTTTATTTTCTCCCCATCACTGCAAGTCGGTGGGTGATGATGTAGCAATGTGCACTCTCACACACACTCTAACAGACCCATACGCATGCATGCAGACATTGTTTTCACCAAGAAGCAAAGTTCTATCCCTCTCTCTCTGCATGTCTCTACCTCTACCAATCACACACAGGAATCTCTTGCACACACTTTTTTTTTAAATTTATTTAGTTATTTACTTATTTTTTTGCCCTTAGACACACTTAAATATTGTGTTTTCCAGAATGGCCTGAGGAATGTGTTACTACAGAAGATAGAAAAAAGGTGTTTTTACCTAGCTTTAGCCTTCAGTGTAAGATAAAGTGCAATGGTTTGAAATTACTTGATTGAAACATGGAAAGTATTTCCACATCATTCAATAGCACATTTTCAACATTATGAAACCTTGTTGGGATCAAATTGATAGAATAGGGTAATGAAACCTAAATCAAACATGTTGGAAGAACATTATGAAATCCTGTTGGATCAATTTGGTTTGAATACCCTGACTCAGTCATGATGGATTAACCCAATTCAGTGAAGTTAATCCAAATTAAGGCAATCATGTTGTACAAACACAGTTACTTAATGTTAAAAATAAAAGATTTGATCATGTGGAAATACTTTCCATGATTTTCTTAAGTAAATCTAATGTATTATCTTTTTAAACTGCTGGCTTAGAATAAACCTATGTACCATAAAATTATTTCAAAAATAATTCACATTGGTGGTAATGATTCCCAATTACATCAATTGGAAGTTACTAAAATTAATATAGAGTTGATGTGCACGCCATGGCGTATGTCAGATTTCTCAGTCTGCATGTCTTCACGCAATTGCTGGCTGTCTAGGTGATGTCCTGATATCAACATACAGTTTATGGACAATTGGCGGACTTTTGAGGGAAAACCCAGTCTTATTAGAAGACAGCATACATCCAACTAAGGAACTCTCCTTAGTGAAATCCTGGCCAGGTTTATTACTAACCCAAAACCTTGACCCAGAGTTAAAACTGGGATGCAGAGTCACAGTTTAACACATTTCTCTGTGCGTCCAGAGCAGGCATCCACTGTTAATTGTAGTATTAGACTATAGAGACTGTGTATGTCCCCCATGCATATAAAGTTAAAATAAAGAGAAAAACCACATAGTAGCAATTTTATGAACTTCTTCACTAATAAGATTGTTCTTATCAGAGATCAAATTAATGGTCTCTTACCCTCAATGAATTCTGTTCCACCTTTAAAACCTTCAAACCGAGAAACTCATCAGTTGTCTACTGAACCATCTGATTTCATGGGTTGCTTTTCTCTCCGTACAGATCAGCCAGCTAACTTTGATAGTCTCTTCATCTAAATAGTCTACTTGCCTCTTAGACCCACTTCCGAAAAAGCTCATCATAGATGTTTTACCTTTACGTCGCAGCCACCACTTCAATATGATTACAGTAAAACCTTGCTATAATGCGGTTCACCATTTTGTGGCTTCATTGCTTCGCAGATTTTTTTTCCAGCACAGCATGTTGTGTTCTGCATCCTAATTTGCTAAAGGACGATTGACAAATGTCAACAATTTGTGCGCCTTGTCTCTGTACTGTTTATCAAATTTACGTTTGCAAATGTTCTGTATGATAAAACCCACAATGTCGATGGAACATTCTGCACTGGCAAAGGCACCCGATGATGCGCCCAAAAGGAAGAGGAAGGTGTTAACAATCACAGAAAAAGTTAAACTTCTGGATATACTGAATGAAGGTAAATGCTATGTGGCTGTAGGGCGCCATCATGAATGAATCTTCGGTTTGTTATGTCGTTTGTTATTCATTACTGCAGGAAAAAGAACATTATGCTAGATACCAATATTATCTGCACAAAAGCTAAAAAACTTTCTGAAAACTTTGCTGAGAACGATGACATTCATCACAGTGAAGAAGAAGAGGATCCATTGACAAGTGCTGGTCACGCACTATCGCCCCCATTTACTGCAAGCTGGTTTCAGAAATGTTTTGAACTTAAAAATGTTTCACTGTTTGTAGAGGATCTGTGGATACCACTGGAGCAGAGGCACACGTGAACAACAAATTTAAAGCAATCATTGAGGAAGGGGGATATAAGCCTGAACAAGTTTTTAATATGGATGAGACAGGCTTATTTTGGAAATGAATGCCCTCTCGCACCTTTATCATGGAGGAAGAAGCTAAAGCCCCAGGATTTAAGACCCAAAAAGATCGTTTGACTCATTATATGTGGAAATGCCTCAGGTTTTATGATTAAACCAGGGCTTATTTATAGGTCTAAAAATCCTAGAGCCCTGGGAAACAAAAATAAGGATGCGTTGCCTGTTTACTGGATGCACAACACAAAGGCTTGGATGACGAAATAATAATAATAATAATAATACATCAAACTTGTATAGCGCTTTTTTTGGACACTCAAAGATGCTTCACATTGAAACAAAACAAAGGGAACAGAAAAACAATTAAAATATAGACCATGTTTGTTAACAAACTCATGGGTAGCTCCCGCGTGGGTATTAATAGTTCATTCTAAAAGTTTATTTAGTATGATATTTAATTATAAAATCCACAAATGTGTGGATTTAGTACAGAACAAGTTTTATGTGAACATAGGCGCGATCCAA
>JAPSES010066196.1:0-10000 GCA_029822895.1 Maxillicosta whitleyi | reverse complement strand
AAAACTCCATAGTTACCATGGAAACACTGTCATCTTCTACAACATTGATTCACCAGTAAAACCCATGGATTTGGATCAATGACAGTGGATGGACACACTGGGTTTATCTTCAGTTAATGATATATTTTACCAAAAAAGTCACCTTTTCTTCTGTTTTGATACAACCTTTGGCTTTAGTCTTTTGAGCTTTTATGAACATCTACATGATCGGTCAATTAATCATAGGAAAACGGATGATTTTACTGGAAAACATGCTAAATTCAGAGGATAAAAGTCCAATAAATGCTGATAAATCACTAAAGAAAGGTTAAATACAGAGAAAAAATAATTTGGGAACTGTCACAGAAGTCACACAGGTATCATTATGGGTTAAAGATACCTAGTAAAATATCTAATTTTAGAGTAAAGCAAAGCTAAATTCTCATTAAAATTAAATTCTACATTTCTTGACTTGCATTTCTAATAGTTTTTCTATTCTTCCTCTAAAATGTGGTGTGTTTTGCTTTAAAGTAGAACATCCATCACTTGCAAAAGGCTGCCAACATTCCAAAAGGCTGTAATGGAATGTTGTTAGACCTAGATTAGACTGTTTTTTTCTGACACATGCTGTAAGTACATACATATAAAACTTGGATTTCAAAAACCCTCTTTATGAAAAACAGAATACAGCCCAGGGATAACTGAAAAATGACATAGATTATGAGGAGATAATTTCCCATTATCCTATCTAGAAGCAGTATGTGGCCATTCAGCTATTTCACAACAGGATTCGCTGTTCAGACATTCACTGCACTAATCATCGCAGCATGTGAATCATTACATCACTGCTCACAGAATGAGAAAAAATGACCTTAATATACCCAAGGTGTGGAAAATAAGGTTCATTACTGTCACAAAGTGTTTTGTTGTCACTACACACTCAAGTGAATCCCATCAAGGTCGAGATCCTTTGTGGTGGGGGTTGTCTCCTTCCCATATGGTCAAGTGCATCTGCATCTGCTGGCTGACATTTCATCAGAGTGATGTAAAAGATGTAGGCAGCCTCTGAAGCGCTAGCAGTCATTCAACCAGCAACAAGCAAACTCAACTAAATGCTCTTAAACACCCACATGTGTACAAGCTGCTGAGTTCTAACAGGCTGCCAGGCAGGCAAGTAAGCAGTCGTGCAACAGACTGAAGGCCAGTCTGATTGTAGCAACTTAGAACTGGGTATAGTCAAAGCGTGTCAGCTTTATAAGCATGGCTGTGTTTTAATTAATCAAGACTAATATTGAAATAAAGCCAATCAGTCAGTTTGTCAGATACCAAGCAGAAAAAAAAAAACTTGTTTCATTCACACTCCCTGTTGAATTGTTTGTGTCATGATGCTATAAAATCCTTCTTCGTATTAACCTGGTCTTTCTTCTATCAGACGTCCTTGTCCTGGTCTGTTACTGAAACACAAAGTCACCCCTCTTCCCTCAACATATTTTTTTTCTCACTGATAGCAAATGTGTTTTTTTCCCTTCTATTCTGCAATTGAATTTGCATCCCTCACAGACAGGTAATCACATCCACTCACACAGCCACACACGCTCCACTCCGCTCCAAATCCACCAGTGTGCAGCCTGAGGTAGTTGCTGCAATGCAGGTTTGATTAATACCACTCTACTATCGATTACACGGATCAATGCACTAATCTGCGTGTCTTATGAGGATTGAGAGGATGTGCAGAGCAAACAATAAACCCCAGCGGTCTTAGAAAACTTCCTCAGGGTGCAGAGGTACAAGTGCATGTTGTGCAGCTTCAGAACCACGGACAGCTCCGCGTGACGAGATAGAAGACCATGTGGATATAGAGCGGTGTTTCTCAACTGGTGGGTTGCGACCCAAAAGTGGGATACAAACCTGTTTTCAATGGGTCGTAGGCATTTATCTGGACAAAAAATAGTGTTAAGAAACCAAACCTGTGTTTTATTTTTTATGAACCTGAGCGCCGCCCAGTCACACTCCTATACAGTAGTTGGCAGTAATCCGCTGGTTTATGGTTTTACCTACACTGAGGACAAAAACTTCAGTGTATTTAATGCTCCAATAAGTGACTGAATGAACTTTTAATTTTTAACCGAGTTCATGTTTTGGTTTTGATTCAAATATACCCAGTTTATAATATTCCCATTTTTAGTATCGCCACCTGCTGGCCACTTTGGTTCATCATTAAAATCATCTTGTGTGGCGGCATAACATCATACCCTGTATTATCTCATGCTCAAACATTTGAGAAGTTTAACGTTCATGAATTTGGGTCACAGCTTGTCATTGAGTTGTGATAGCGCGTCCTGAAACCAGACCAGCTGAGAAACACTGATCTAGAGATTGGGGAAAAGCTTTGTCTGGTTCATTAGTAGAGATGAGCCTTAACAGACTGATTATTGCAGCTCAGTCTTATCCAACAGGCTGTTAGAAGCAAAATAAAGAGAGGCAATGATACAGTCTGCATGTTTTATCTAGGTCTGGTAATGAGGCTCCCTGGCCTCTCCGTGATCCTATAAATATTCACACTCAATGGGTGGGCCTTCGAGTAGAAGTGGGTTTCAATCAGTTCATGTCAAGTCATGACCATGTTACGTACGCTGTCTCTTCCAAACCACCAGGAGATCTACAAACCCTTCCCAAGACTATAGTCCTCTCGACCTTGAGACTTATTAATCCTGTTTGTGCAGGTGATGGGCAAGGACAGTGAACCTCTGAGAGCACAACCATGATCAGAATCAATCAGTCAATATGATGATGATGGAAAGAATACTAAAAAGCATGTGAAAAACTGTAACTACATGGAAATGCAAGGATCTTATCTGTATTATAATATCATTAAGGTGTCTTCCTCCAACTGTGTTTTAAAATCTTCACATAATACATTAGCTGATAGTTTACATTATAGCTATGTTAGCATAGCATTGGTTTTTTTTTTTTGCATATAAAACAGCCACAATAAAACCACAGATCACGCCCATTTTCTGTACAGTTTGTTCGGAATCCAACGCACAAGGTCAGACTATCACAGTTTAGTCTGAATCATGAATCAACTAGCAGCCAATTTATTGAAGATAATAACATCACATTACAAATATTGCCAGGCACAACAACCCCCCACCCCCTGCAGATATTTTGCCCCTTTATAAGTAAATGATTTTTTTTTCTTTTTTAAAATTTATTAAAAAAATATAACTTTGACGTACTGTTCCCAAAATGTAATGAGATCTATTCCGGGTCACTGGCAAGATATAAAGTCAAATGGGTATGAGTTCAACCAATAGTTTTGCTGTAACAAACGTGACATTCCACCCATTATAAGTAAATGGGGGAAAATATTTTAAAAATTCATAAAAAATGGAAACTTTGATCAATAGTTTTGCTGCTAAAGTGTTAACAAACAAAGAAACAAACAAACCGAAGAAAAACAATAACTTTATACTCCCATAAGCCTCATGATTAAACTCATCCAAGTTGAAGAAACATTGTCATTTCATCATCAACCTCAGTTCTTTTCATTTAGAGCTGTGTGCTGCAATGAAAACAACAACAGTGCTTCACGATATTATCACATCATCACTTTCTTTCAAGTGGTTCTCATCCCATCCTGGCACTTCCTGATGCTTTGGTCGAAAGTCCCTCAGAATGGGAGACAATGGAACTCACAACTCCCTCTAGTGGTCACATAAAACACTGTTTGTGGAAATAAACTCAGTTCATATCTATAGCATCTTTAGCACACAGATCTTTTTTATTTATTTTCAACATTCTAGCTCTAGGTTCTTAATATTTAAGTATAAGTAGAAATACCATATGGAGCCCCTTTAACTCTGATGCATTATGGGAGAGGAGTTGGTAACATATATATCACATCTCTTAGTGTGATTCTGAGAGGAGGGTTTCTCTGAATGTGTTTTTTAGAACATATAACAGAGGTAGGAAGTGAGAACATCGACAGCAGGGGTCCATGTTTTGATTCCATGAATCCACCTGGGTGAATATTTCACTCACCATCCTTTTTCCACTGCTTTATCAAGGCTTTTAGATTACATCTTAATCATCCCCTATGGGAAAATGTGTCACTGCTAAAGTACAGAATATTAAGCTTTAGAGATGAGTGATAGTGTAAAACAGAGCTAATAGTACAGTAGATGATGGGCACAAATACTGTGTTTGAAGGTTATTTTGCTGTTATTTTTTTAAGGACTGTGCATATTAATAAATACAATATGTACCAATATGCAAGATCATAGCCAAAGCTAATTTCCATCTTTAGTACCTACATAAAACACGTTGATCTTTTATTTCTCCAAAGAGGCTGCACAGCCGTCAAAACATATTTGGTTTTCCCATGAAATATGTCTCATTTCTTTATCTCAGCATCATGAGGAAGATCAAAAGTGATGGAAAAACATGTAAGGAAGGAAAGACCTGTGCAAGTGCGTACAGATTTTAAACCAGCAGGGAGAAAAATAAATCCAATATCCAATATCTAAGCATCAAATCTTGAAATCTGCTCACAGAATACCGGGGAGGTGAAATGGAGGGGAGAGTGTAAACATGACAAAGATGATTCAGAGACAAAAAAAAAAAAAAAAGTCTTTGGCTCTGAAGGTCTGACAGTAAGCTAAGGGTCTGAATCATCATCTCGGCGCACCTCTGCAGTCGCTACTCTCACTTTGGATTTGTACACGGTAATTATTCAGTGAGACAATACTATAATAGAATGAGATGTAATCACAGGGTATAACACATCCATTTGGTGATCAAAGCTACCTCAATGTCAGCATTAGCACCAGCAGAATAACACGGTCTGAGATGACGGCTGCTGTTTTTATGGCCACTGCTCAATGCCATAAAAAAAAAAAACTGAGATGATATGAATCTCCTTACATCTTTAGCCTGTGTAATCTTTTGATTGGCTGTAATTCTTCGGGTCAGTCCTATAAAAGGCTGTAAACATGCTGCCTGTCCTCTTTTTCTTCCACTTCTACCTGCATACAGGCCTATGAGAGTGTGGATAAAGTTGAATGTGGTTCAATTACTAAGTGAAAAACAGCTCACAGGGGCCAGCAGATGTCTGAGTCCATGTCCATTAGCTTCTCAGCATGTGTGTGCTCAGTACCTGGGTGGGAAAAGACATATGTGAGATATGAGAGACACGGTGTACTGTGTGGGTTTCACAAAGTCTCAGCTTGGGGAGAGTGTACGACTGCAGCTGTGGCTAATATTTAATGCAATAAACCAGCCATGCACAGTGGAATAAAAAAAGAATTAAAAAGAAATAGGACCAATGTCCTTGTATCTAACCAACATGTTCTATCAAGAATCAATAACAAGCTGGATTTGTGAGGTTTCCAGGTTCTGCAGCTACGTTAGTCATGTGGTCTGGATGCAGATCAGTCTCCCAACAGAAGTGGAGAACTCAACTAATTAAATCAAAGTGAATCCCCATCATTGCTCAATAGTAACTATATTGATATCTTAAATCATTTCAATGCCATTCTATCCATCTGAATTTGGGCCATTATAAGGAATGTGTTCAAAAATTTGTAAAAAAAAAAATAAAATAAATAAATAATAAATTAAAATTAAAAAAGACACTTCATAGACATTGATGGAAGGAAAGTACATTAAAAAAAAAACATAAATCTGATGAGTAGTTTCAGAGATGATTGTTGAAATATAGACATTAGTGATTTAGAGTTTGACACCTCAGGTTATGGGGAAATTGAATTAACTGATTGAGGTAATTTCCATTGATTTAAAGAATGAGTTAATGATTTCAAGTATTCCATAGGGGGTAAGTTTTCATGTATTTATTTTTTGCCTTTTTTGTTGTAAAGAATGTTATGAAGTGAAATTATGTCTATATGAAAGTATTTGCCTGGATTCCTTTTATGTGAGAACATCAAATACTTAATAATGTGTGAAGTCAAAAACAAGCAGTGGCTGCAAATAATCAGGATGTCTTTGATTTCCTCTAGTAAATGAACCACAGTGTGCTTTCACAATCAATACCCTCTGACAACAGCTTCTACATTCCAAATAAATTAACAGCAGCAGTTATGTTTCTCTCCCCTCTATTCTCTGTGGCACCTTCTTATAATACATTGCCAACTATTGCAAGTGCCAAAGGGAATGTTTTTTTTTTAATTTATTTATTTCTTTTTAGCACAATTGGCTTTAAATTAAAGCTAGATTTACACACTCTCCAGCCCAAATTTTGACAAGGAAAATTGTAGACATCCAGATCAAACACAGTACAGGGAGTCCAAAAAGTCTCCTTACAATTGAACAAAAATAAACAATTCTGTGGAAATGATTCCAAAATGAAACGTAGATATTGAATGTTTTCTTCATTTGACCCACCTCTATATGGAACCACTAGTTACATGAAGCACATTGTATACATTACTGGATTTTTTTGGCTGTATTATAGCCTATCTTCAGGTTGATGTCCCGTATCTTTGTTCTAGGGCAGTGATATCTGGTGAACGAGGTGTCCAGGAAATTGGACCATCCCTTCCAATTCACTGGTCTGGAAATGTTTGATTTAGGAACCATACCCATATGCAGTCCCCAGTGTGGTGGTGGACCATCTACCTGGAAATGGGTGGTTGGTTGAAGGTCATCCAGATGTGGTGATACGCAAGGTCAAGGTCAACATTTGCAGTAATTGAAGAAACATGGACCAATGATTGGATTGCACATGATCCCACAATGTGATTAAAAACTATGATAACCACTGAGAACATAGAACAAACCTGATAAACATGTCTCATCAGTTTCTTTTGTGATACATTTCTTAAACTGTAAAGAGATTTTGTGGACACCCTGTGTAACTGCACATGCCTTCCCTTCCTGTTGTCACGTCTGTCCCCAGTCTTTAGTCCAGGGGTCACCAATCCTAGTCCTCGAGGGCCAGTGTCCTGCATGTTTTAGATGTTTCCCTCTTCCAGCACACCTGATTCCAATGATGAGCCCGCCATCAAACTCTGCAGAAGCCTGATAATGACTGTCAGGTGTTGTGGAAGAAGGAAACATCTAAAACATGCAGGACACCGGCCCTCGAGGACTAGGATTGGTGACCCCTGCTTTAGTCTTTGTCTTGTTTCTTCCTGTTTTATTTTGTAGTTTCCCTCCTGTGTGGTGTTTGATCTTTTTACTTCCTGTTCCCCATCTTTCCCACCTGTGTCATTGCCTGACCCTGCCCTAATCGTTCACACCTGTGTCTTGTTTTCTCCCCATGCCCCAGTGTATATTATCCCTGTCTTGTCAGTGTCTCATTGCTTGTTCGTCACGTCAGTTGTGGGTTCTTAGTCTGTGTTTTAGTCTGTTTTCACATCTGTTTCTTAGTCTGCTTCACTGTCTGTATTTTAGCCTGTATTTTTGACCTCTGCCTGTTTCACCGTTTTTGGATTTTGGACTTCTGCCTCAGCCTGCTCCCTACCGGTATCTTAGCCCGTGTGACCCTGTCTTTTTGGAGTTTTGACCTCCGTCTCTGCCTGCCCCAGTCTGTACCTCTGCCTGATCGTTTTAATAAACTGTGTTGCTTTAAATCCACTGTTTCCTTCCCACTTTGCATTTGGGTTCATGTCCCAGTATCAGTTGTGATACATGCCTTAAGAAAGGCATGACAGTAGTTTTTCCATCAACACTGCACTTCATTCACAGCCATAATTTGTTAGTAAATCAGCCACATTAAAAAGTTGACCCGGGGAGCAAAAGGATACGTCTTCAAATCCACAAGGCCAAAGGAAACTGATGACAGTATGGACTGCACAGAGAATCATTTAACTTGCTTTACTGAGAATCTTTTCAACAATGTTGACCCAAGCACCTATATTCAAGACTTCAGCTCACAGTATTTGCGTGCATGTTTATCTAGTAAGGAAATGTTGCATGAGAGAGAAGACTATGCGAGACAGAAGCTCTCAGAGAAAACCAGGTCAAGGAGTCAACCCATTTCCCTTGGCAGTCACGTAGCCTACAAGCTAAAAGGAGCCTGAAGGAGGATTGATGGTGTGATGTAAACACTGGCCTGTATTGTACAAGAGTTCCTGCAAGGTACCGCAGTTAACACAAGGCCAAATCACTTCACCTCAACAAGGTCATTTTTGAGAGAAGATGGAGCTCTGCCTTTGAAGAGGTAAAAAAAAAAAAAGAGGTGGTCTCGGAGTCAGCTGTAGAATTCTGTAAGTACTTTAGTCTGTGGGCGTGTCAAGGGTTTCCTTAGACCTTGCAATAAAACCTTGAATCTGTCTGGTGAGTTGTTCTATTACTTTCCTTTACTTCATATGTGCTGTATCATGACACTTGCCCATAATGAACCCAACTCTAGAGGGGGATCTGAAAGTCATTGCGTCAGACACTGCTGCTTTAATACTGGTTTGGCATTAAGATGCGTAATAAAAGCCTCATAAATATTGGAGCATCATTCTGTTTTTGTGTGTGATTGATCAAGAAGAGGTGCTGTCAAAAGCACTCAAAGCTGTACGTCATTAACAGATAAAAGGATGTTTTTAATGACTTGAATTTATTAGTTCTTTTTTTTCCCAAACATATCACATCATCACATTAGAGCAGTGGTCCCCAACCCCCGGGCTGTGGACCAGGTACCAATCCGTGGGTCAGTTGGCACCGGACCACACCTTACATTGTTTCTGTTATTATCTGATTCTGAACGATGTTTTATTTTGAAAAATGACCAGTTTATTATTGTGTCTTTCATCATCAGACAAACTTCCACACTTATAGATGCTTTACATTGACCAGTTAGTGTACCAGATGGGTAGGGTGTATGCCAACCATATTAATTAAGCTGTGTGTATTATTCATGAGCAAAAGAAGTGCAAATTCAATAAAAAAATTAAAAAAAAATCACCATAAATGAACCACACTGGACCTTTTTATGACACTAATTACACGTGTTGGCAGAACCTGTGGGAAGCAGCCATAAGGGATGTAGCATTATTGATTCTGGGTGATCAAGTGTGAGTAAACAAGCAGCAGCAAGAATGAGTGGAAAGCACGTATTTGCTCTTGTTATTTGTGCAGCTGTAAACGTTGCGTTCTGCCATTGTCCTATATGTGACCCAGCACCGGCCAATCATGTGTCACCTTAGGTGTCTGCTGCACGGGGTCAGTGACCAGTCCATCACAGCTCAGATAATCAGACAAACCAATGAGTCTGCATCAGTACCAGAGCTGGAACAGCACATGATGGAGGTAATGTGGCCGATGATGACCGACTGACAGAGCAGCGACTTAGTAAGGCAAGGCAGGTTTATTTATGTAGCACATTTCACATTTCGTGCTTTACATAAAACTTTAAGAGCATTACAGCAGGGATGCAATAAAAAAAAAGTATAGGTGTGGAATAAAACAAGATTAAAGATTAAAAAGTAAAAGATACAAATAAAAAAAACCAACCTGATAAATAGATGATAAAGATAATATAAAATATACTTTATTGTCCCTGTGGGGACATTTTTCCTGGACTCTGTAGTCCTTCAGTTTATAGGACAGAACAAACAACCAACAGAATAAAAGGAGAAGTATCAGATAAAATATATACATATATATTCATAAATAAGTTATTGCACATACAGGTATGATATTATTGCATGATTTTGCAGATGTCTAGCAGATGAAACAGATAAAAACTTAAAAGCTTAAAAGAAACACTGCCGATCTAAACTTCTGAACTGTATTCAAATGCAGCTGAGAACAGGTGGGTTTTAACCTGGATATGAATAAACTAGTACTAGTTACCTGAGAGATGTTTTAACTAGCAACAGAAATTCACTACAAGAACCCTTTAAAGATCAACTTCTCTCATTATTTCCTTCCTACTGCTGTGTCTTCACTATGGTTGAATACATTGTGCATCATTTCTATGAAAAATGATGTCCTATTTCTCTTGCTTGAAGCTGTTTTCTGTAAGCTAGAAGAGGATCTGTGGTTGAACCACTGGCTTTTCCGG
>JAPSES010066127.1:0-11143 GCA_029822895.1 Maxillicosta whitleyi | reverse complement strand
TACCCTCTATCTGGTACTAAATTATTCCATTATTCAGGTTCCTGGTGTGTCCACACATACCACACCATGGTTCTGTTTAACAGGGTTTGTACGGTCATGAAAAACCTGGAAAAGTTTTGGAATTTTAAAATTTAATTTCCAGGCCCTGGAAAAGTTATGGAAAAAAGTATTTTGCCCGAAAGTTTTGGAAAAGTCATGGAAATTCATTTAATGTTTCACCGATTATCTGATTTTAAAAAATGTGCCGTAATGAAATGTTAACTAAATTGCCACGAGTTCACTTTTAAATGTTGTCTCAAACGCAGTCTGCGTAGCCTGCCTGTTGACTGTGTTGCCAGATTGGGTAGTTTCCTAATTGGGCAGGTTTTAGTGTCACCAGGCGGATTTTGAACATTTTGGGGCAGGAAATCTTCAGTAACCCTCACCACGCCCTCCCCCTAATGTTTTTTAATGTGATGCATAAGAACATTGATCTTCTGTTCATTGTTTGTTCATTGTGTTAGTTGTGTTGTAATGACTGCTCTGTAAATTGACAGGAAGTGGTTTTAAATGGTTTTGTCACTTGTGAATTGGTGAGATTGATCAACTCAGCCCTCTCTGCAGTTTAATATACCAGTGTCTGTAATAGTGCAGGTTAAAGGCTCTGTAGGTGTAATCGTTGCCGTGCTGCTGATGAACAGTGAACCGTCTGAGTGCACAGTGGACTGGAGTTCTGGTCAGGTCAGGTCAGTCCATTGCTTATATCCTGCCTCAGCCCTTCTGGGGCACGATGGTTATTAGTGCCGCCCTGACCCCTTGGAGTACACTTAAACTACAGAGTGAGGATGAAGAAAATGGTGCTTCATCATGTGCTTAATATACGTTCCACATGACCCAGAGCTGACAGACAGTTAATGGAACAGGTATGTGTTTTCTACACAGGCTAAGGAGACTAAAAAGTAAGTCTAAATACAGTATATTAGCAGCTGTTTTCTAATCGTCACATGTCTTCATTCATCACCTTGTAGAAAAACCAACTTTAGTGTTTAATCAATAACTAAAACGTTTACTGATTATTTTCTGTTGATGAACTGATTGCATGTGTCAGTTCTAAACCTTATGTACTGTAATGGTCATGCCATTATTTTAATGCAAACTGAAACTTGTTTACACACAGTGATGCTGTTTTTATAGTATCCATATCATCACATCATAAGACCTTAAAGCACCTGTGGAATATAGACTAGTGCTACATACCGACTGCCGCTGGGCTTTTCCTTCAGATGATGATGATTTCTTTCGACTTTTTCCCTTTCGGGGTCACCACAGCGAATCGCATGTTGCTTTGGCAGACGTTTAAACGTCAGATGTCCTTCCTGATACAACCAGGCTTGGAACCAGCACAATGGGGCTTGCGCCCCCCTTGTAGCCACATTGGGATGTATTGCGTAAAGAACCTTTCCCAAGGGTACACCTGGGTCTCGGACTGGCCATCGTCCACTCCAAAGTCAGTAGCATAACCACTGAGCTACCAGTATTTGTAAAACCCAGTACTTTTGTAAAAAAAAAACCATACCAGCGTGAGCATCAGTACTTAAGGTGTTACCTGTCACATGCCTGTGGGTTCATCAGTACCGTGGTCGGTGCATCGACAGGAGAACAAACCTAAATGGACCTTTTTTTTTTTTAATAGGGACATATTTTCAGTTTCAATATACATTTCTTTTCAAGACAGGTATAAGCTTGTCCAATTTTTCAGTTTTCAAACAAAAAAAAATATGATAACAAACAATAACTTGATGATTTCTTTCAGCTTTTTCGCTTCCGGGGTCGCCACAGTGAATCTATATCTTTGCATGTTGATTTAGCACAAGTTTTTATGTCTGATGCCCTTCCTGACACAACCGGGTTTGGAACTTGCACCCCCTTGTGTATAGCGTAAAGAACCTTTCCCAAGGGATCACCTAGGTCTTGAACCGACCATCTTCCGCACCAAAGTTAGTGGTGTTAACCACTGAGCTACCCAGTTGCTACACAACAAACAAGAACTTAAACTAGAAAAACAAACAAGGAGAAAAAAACAAGGGCAATTGCCCCCCACCCACCCATATTGGTCCACATTCACTTAATTACAAGTGATACAGCTACAGTTCAATTCTGTTCTGTTTTCTATAGATGTTTTATCAAAGTAAGACAGGAAAGGCTTCCATGTAATATAGAATTTCTCAGGAAATTAGCTTCTGTGTGGTAAACTGAAATCTACCTGTATTTAAATGCAGGGGAATTCTGCACAATGCAGAGGGAACAGGAAAACTCAACACAGAAGGCTTAAAATGCTCAAAATATCAATACAAAGATTTTAGATATAGCTTTCTTTTTTCCTCCATTCTGTATTCCAACTTCTTGTCAGGTATGGAAGCATTACATGCTATGGATGCCTCAGTTACCTTTTATGTTGTGGCAGAGGATCAAATGTCAAAAAAAACATCAGAAGGATCCTTCAGCAGGGGAGGTTCTTTGGATATGAAACTATACAGCAGCTGTACAGGTCTAGTGTTGTAATCTCCAGTATCCTTTGCCGTTTACATGTTGTCTGATCAGCCCTGGTTTGGGTTTGGACAGAGGCGGTTCCATACAGTCAGAAACAGCAGAGCTTTGCCGTCAGCGCATGTGCCTTTGTTTACGTTGTGTGTCTCCTCTTATCAGCCCAGAGCCAGTTCCAGTAGAGTGTGTAGTGGCACCACCTCTTTGTGCCTGATGCTGCAGGAGTGTCTCCGTGTGCACATGCTGCTGTGTGTTAATACGCCCCTGGTCTCATAATTAAATAACAGCTGATAAAAAGCATTGTGAGTGTTGTAATTGCTCCTCATTATCTGACACAGACAGTGTACTGTATGCATTGTGTGTGAAATATGAAGGTTATACGCCCTTGTTTGATTAAGTATCACCACATGCTCTGCTAAAGCACCGCTGTAATAATGACACATTAGCTTTAAAATTGGAATGTAAATCTGCACCTAGACATTTAACACTCCATTTGACATTACAGTTTGCATCACAAAGAGCTGTTTAAGCTGTGGTGCGTCTGGTGGCTCTGAGATGATCATTAGCCCTGAGCTGTTGACAAATGTCACCAGGAAGTAGAGGAGTTAAACTGTGATGAGGCTTATGCTTATTCAAGTGTGTGTTCATATGAGTAAGTGTGTTTGTCCACTCAGAGGGCAGAACTTTAACTGTCTATAGTTCACTTACAGATTTAATGTTGTGGATGTGACAACAAAAAGACTAATTAATCTGATCTTTCTCTAGTCTACACAGTTTGAAAAAGGTTTATTTGCACACACGACCATGGTTTCTATTACAACATACGGTCAGTTTGTTGACGGTAACAATTTGTTGTTGCTACATAAACATCAAATGTTGTACAAATATAGATATTAGACAGCAACCAAAGCCTGAAAGCTGGATGAAAATACCATGAGCATTTATTGTTTTGTTTTTAATTCCCAGCTAACTACATCATTCCCAGTTCTCTTAGAAACATTTTTTCTCTTCTCCACATTTCACATCAAACACAGACAAAAATACACAAAAAGTCACTTTAGCTGTTGCTCCCTCTCAATGCTTTGAGGATGTTCCATGTGATCCAGTTGTAAATGTTAGTGGTCACCACATTAAACACATCAAATTGCCCAAGTCATTAGTAACAGACATTTATTGCTGTTGTGTACTATTATTGTAGAAAGGACTAATCGCTTCATTGTTGAGATAGTTGACAAATGGAGCGTTACAGAATAATTACTACATAGTGTTACGTTGGTGTTGGTGCTAGTTTGAAGTTGTCAACTTGCAAATCCACTGTGAACCACTTTGAATTTCTGCATTATTACATCACTGTATGCACAATGAAAAGGAACTCCAGAAACTACTCTACTTCTCTGTTGGCACTGAACAAACTCAGTGAAACTAAGCTAAGATGAACATGCTCCAGTATGCCCTTCTTTAGACTAATGTAGTGGTCCAGTTCTGAATCCGTGGCTTGTGGATCTAGCACCTTTGCTTCAGCTGGGGTTCCCAGCCTGGTGTAGCACCAACAACTCACATTTTTGTGGTTCATCTACAGCATGTTGATCCACTATAGAATACTATAATTGTGTTTGCATGTTAAATCCACCCACCAACCTCTCCCTGAGTGTAGGCGTCTGGTTGCACTGATGTGTGTGGAAGTGTGCTGCTGGATCTTTATTTCACTTTAAACATTAATAGCCTTCCACACTACTGCTCTCACCATACAACTAAATTCTACATGTAATAATGCTCACACGACTCCAGCTACTGCTGAAAGCTTTATCCAAGCTCGGTGTGTTACTGAATGAACTAAGCTACATATAAACACTGATATAAGGACTCTAAACGTCACCATTGTACACCATGGGGTCTGGACTAGAGCATACTTTAAAGACAGTTTCCCATAAGGCAACCATAAATAACCTGTACAACTCCCACGTTTAATATCGATGCCTGTTCTAACATTAACACAATCCAACTGATGAGACTGTTGTGTGGGAATGAGACCATGTCAGGGCTTGACGTTGAAATTTTCAGCCACTTGTCCATCAGACACAAGTAGCTGTCAGCTTTCACTTGTCTGAAACCAGAACTTCTTGTCCAAATTTTACATTAATTTTTATTTAAACTCAATTATTAACATAGAAAATGTGTCACTTCAATGTGATATGTATTTTAATGCTTTCATTTTTGTTTGTAGACCTTAGTGCTGGGTATTTACTCAAGTGGCTGTGGGTGAAGTGAGGTTTCAAAATATCTAAAAATAAAGTAAATAAATCTGAAAAGCCCCTCCTAGGCCACCACCTTATCACAATGGAGGGGTTTGCCTGTCCTCATGATCCTAGGAGCTAAGTTGTTGGGGGCTTTATGCGCTTGGCAGGGTCACCCAAGGCAGGGTGAGGGACCAGACAATGCGTGGCCCAAGACCCATTATGGACAAAATAAACAACAGGAACCCATTTCCCCTTGCCCAGACGCAGACCACCGGGGTCCCTCCCTGGAGCCAGGCCTGGGGATGGGGCATGATGGTGAGCGCCTGGTGATCGGGCCTTCACCCCTAGGGTCCGACCATGCACAGCCCGACAAGGAACTTGGGACCCCCTTCCCATTGGCTCACTACCCGTGAGAGGGGCCAAGGGGGTCAGTTGCGGTGGAGGATGGGTGGGGACCTTGGTGGTCCAATCCTCGGCTACAGAAGCTAGCTCTTGGGACATGGAATGTCACCTCTCTGGCGGGGAAGGAACCTGAGCTGGTGCACGAGGTTGAGAGGTACCGACTAGATATAGTCAGGCTCACCTTAACACACTGCAGGGGCTCTGGAACCAGTCCTCTTGAGAGGGATTGGAGTCTCTTCCATTCTGGAGTTGCACCCACTGAGAGGCGCCAAGTGGGGGTGGGAATACTTATTTCCCCCCAGCTGGGTGCCAGTACATTGGGGTTTACCCAGGTGAACAAGAGGGTAGCCTCCCTCCGCCTTCAGGTAAGGGGATGAGTCCTGACTGTTTGTGCTTATGCACCAAACAGCAGCTAAGAGTACCCACCCTTTTTGGAGACCTTGGAGGCCGTGCTGTAAGGCGCTCCCTCAGGGGACTCTCTCTCATTCTTCTGGGGGACTTCAATACTCACATGGGCAATGACATTGAGACCTGGAGGGGTGTGATTGGGAGGAACGGCTCCCCTGACCTGAACCCGAGTGGTGTTCTGTTGTTGGACTTCTGTGCTCATCGTGGTTTGTCCATAACGAACACCATGTTCAAACATAAGGGTGTTCATATGTGCACGTGGCACCATGACACCCTAGGCTGCAGGTCGATGATCGACTTTGTGGTCGCTACCGGTATCTTTCCCAAGACTTTTAAGCATGCCTTTGTGGAACCTCTCCTCAAAAAACCAAACCTAGACCCATCAGATCTAAAACATTTCCAGCCCATTTCAAAACTGCCATTTTTATCAAAAATCTTAGAAAAACTGTTCTATGAACAACTAGTTCCTGTATTAGAGGAATATAGTATCTTTGATACTTTTCAGTATGGTTCCCGTAAGCATCACTCAACAGAAACAGCTTTGCTTAAGGTGTCTAGTGACATCATGATGTCTGCAGACTCTGGGAAACAGACCGTTTTGGTCTTGCTGGACCTTTCCTCTGCCTTTGACACTGTCGACCATCACATCCTGTTGTCAAGACTGCATGACTTGGTTGGAATATCAGGTCCTGTCCTAGTGTGGTTCTCTTCTTATTTATTAGGTAGAAGCTTCAGTGTTTAAGTAAATCAGGCCATGTCTGACCACGCTGATTTGATGTGTGGAGTACCCCAGGGCTCTGTCTTAGGCCCAGTTTTGTTCTTGTTTTATATACTTCCCTTAGGGAAGTATATAAATATATAATGTATATATCCAGGAGTTTGACCATGTTTCATACCACCTGTTTGCTGATGATATCCAGCTATATTGCTCTTTTAAGGCCCCTGAGCCCCAGAAAGTGGACTGATTAATATCTTGCCTCCACCAAATGAAAATATGGCTAAGCGCAAACTCACTGCAGCTAAACCTGGACAAAACTGAAGTGCTGGTGATTGCCCCTGATGATGCTCTTCCAGGGATCAACCAGTGCTTGGGTGATCTAAGCATGTGCACTAAAGCACGCCTAAGAAACCTGGGCATTTTCTTTGACAAGGACATGTCTTTGGTGCATCACAGCAAACAGCTAACTAGTTTTATGACCATCATGTTATTTTTAAAGTGTTTGTTTTATGACTGTATTTTATTTGTATTTTATTGTACTTGTAGTTATCTGTATTTTGTTGATCCTTTGTACAGCACTTTGTGACCTCCCTTGTCTGTGAAAGGTGCTATATAAATAAAATTTACTTACTTACTTACTTAAGGGTACCGACAGGCCGAGCGGAATGCAGCTTTGGTGGTCGCAGAGGCAAAAACCTGAGCATGGGAGGAGTTCGGTGAGGCCATGGAGAATGACTTCCGAACGGCTTCGAAGAAGTTCTGGACCACCATCTGGCATCTCAGGAGGGGGAAGCAGTGCACAGTCAACACTGTATGGTGGAGTGGTGCGCTGCTGACCTCAACTCTGGATGTTGTGGGTCGGTGGAAAGAATTCTTCTAAGACCTCCTCAATCCCACTGACACCCCCCCCCCCCCCGATGATGGGGCAGAGTCAGGAGAGTTGGTGGGGGGCCTTTGCATCTCTCGTGCTGAGGTTGCCGATGTGTTTAAAAAGCTCCTCAGCGGTAAGTCCCCAGGGGTGGATGAGATCTGCCCAGAGTTCCTGAAGGGTCTGGATGTTGTGGGGCTGTCTTGGCTGACATGACTCTGCAACATCACGTGGACATCGGGGGAAGTGCCTCTGGATTGGCAGACTGGGGTGGTGGTCCCCCTCTTCAAAATGGGGGACCGGAGGGTGTGCTCCAACTATAGGGGGATCACACTCCTCAGCCTCCCTAGAAAGGTCTATTCGGCGGTCCTGTAGAAGAAGGTCCGTCAGAGTGTCAAACCCCGGAATCAGGAGGACCAATATAGTTTTCATCCTGGTTGTGGAACTGTGGACTAGCTCTACACTCTAATGGCGCTTTTCCACTGCATGGTACCGGCTCTACTCTACTCGACTCTACACGGCTCTTTTCCTTTTCCATTACAAAATAGGAACCTGGGACCCGATGCTATTTTTTTTAGTACCGCCTCAGTCAAGGTTCCAAAATCCTGGAGTGGATACCAAAACGTGATGTCACGACACTGCAGACACTGATTGATTTACAAAAATCCGACACGGAAGTAAGATAGTGAATAGCAAAACATGAATCCTCATGATGACAGAACAAAACTACACCATAGACGGTCACGTAGATTCAGTCTTAAGTGGCGGATATAAAAATCCAGACGAAAAAATACGCAACAAGCGAGTTTTCAACGACTCTCTGAGGAAACGACATGGAAGTAACGCACCGTGTAGGGGTAACATGTCAAGCCAAGATGAGCCAGTCCCATGTAAGTGGAAAAGCATACCGAGTAGAGTCGAGTAGAGTGGAGCCGGTACCATGTAGTGGAAAAGCACCATAAGCAGGATCTTGGAGGGTGCATGGGAGTTTGCCCAACCAGTCTACACATGTTTTGTGGATTTGGAGAAGCATTCGACCGTGTCCCTCAGGGGGTCCTGTGGGGGGTGCTCTGGGAGTACAGGGTACCGGACTCCCTGATACGGGCTTTTCGGTACCTGTATGACTGGTGCCAGAGCTTGGTTCACATCTCCGGCAATAAGTCGACTTGTTTCCGGTGAGAGTTGGACTCTGCCAGGACTGACTTTTGTCATTGGTTCATAACTTTTGTGGACAGAATTTCTAGGCACAGCCAGAGCGTTGAGGTGGTCCGGTTCGGTGGCCTCAGGATTGGGTCTCTGTTATTTGCAGATGACGTAGTCCTGTTGGCTTCATCGGGCTGTGACCTCCAGCTCTCGCTGGGATGGTTTGCTGCCGAGTGTGAAGAGATGAGAATCAGCACCTCCAAATGTGAGGCCATGGTCATCAACTGGAAAAGAGTGGATTGCACCCTCCGTGTCGGGGAGGAGATACTGCCTCAAGTGGAGGAGTTTAAGTATCTCGGGGTCTTGTTCACGAGTGAGGGAAGGATGGAGCAGGAGATCGACAAACGGATTGGTGCGGTGTCAGCAGTAATGTGGGCTCTGTGCCAGTCCGTCATCGGGAAGAGGGAGCTGGCCGAAAGGCGAAGCTCTGTGTCTCCGGTCGATCTACGTTGCTATAATCACCTATGGTCATGAGCTTTAGGTAGTAACCGAAAGAATGAGATCACGAATACAAGCGGCTAAAATGAGCTTTCTCCTCCAGGGTGTCTGGGCTCTCCCTTAGAGATAGGGGGAGGAGCTCGGT
Organism: Maxillicosta whitleyi; assembly: GCA_029822895.1. Classification (NCBI taxonomy): domain Eukaryota; kingdom Metazoa; phylum Chordata; class Actinopteri; order Perciformes; family Neosebastidae; genus Maxillicosta; species Maxillicosta whitleyi. Next base: position 2,201 of record JAPSES010066127.1, on the reverse strand, counting down.
CATCCAGGAGGGCCTCAGAGTAGAACCGCTGCTCCTTTGCATTGAGAGGAGCCAGATGAGATGGGCAATCTGGTCTGGACACCTCCCTGGTGAGGTGTTCCGGGCACATCCCACTGATAGGAGGCCCCGGGGAAGACCCAGGACACACTGGAGAGACTATTGGCGCTTTTCCACTTACATGGGATCGGCTCGACTCGTTACTCCTACACGGCGCACTACTTCCATGTTGTCTGCTCAGAGGGTCGCCGAAAACTCGCTTGTTGCGTATTTTTTCGTCTGGATTTTTACGTCCGCCACCAAAGACTGAATCTACGTGACCGTCTGGTGTAGTTTTGTTCTGTCGTCATATCGATTAATATTTCGCTATTCACTGTCTTACTTCCGCATCAGATTTTTAAAAATCGCGGGTCACAGAGAAAACGGTCTGACCAGTCAGTGTCTGCAGTGTCGTGATGTCACATTTAGGTATCCGCTCCAGGATTTTGGAACCTCGACTGAGGCGGTACTAAAAAACTAGTATCGGATCCCAGGTTCCAAGGTCCTTTTTTTTAATGGAAAAGCAAAACAGCCGTGTAGAGTCGAGTAGAGCCGGTACCATGGAGTGGAAAAGAGCCATATGTCTCTCGGTTGGCCTGGGAATGCCTCGGGATCCCACCGGATAAGCTGGACAAAGTGGCCGGGGAGAGGGAAGTCTGGGACTCCCTGGTTAGGCAGCTGCCCCCGCGATAATCGACCGAAGATGGATGGAAATCTGAAAAGGGGAGGGGTGTTACAGACACTCACAAAAAATGTAAAGTGTAACATTTTGATTTTCAAAATGATCACACATCTTCTAGCATTGTACATATTACTCTAGTTCAGGGGTGTCAAACTCATATTGGTTTAGGGGCCACATCCAGCCCAATACCACCTGAAGTGGGCCGGATCATTAAAATAATAATAAATAAATGACATCAGTTACACAATTATGTGTAATTTCTATGTTTTAGTGTGAAAAAAGTAAAACTGTATCATTAATATGTTTACATTTACAAACTATCCTAACATGAGATAAACAAACAAAAAGAAATTTATTCAGAAAAACGTGCACATTTTTACAATTTATGCCATTATTTGGCCTTAGATCCTCATTTTCACATGTTCATTATAATCTACAGATCACAGTGGATCTACAAATACACAAAATATTTAATAACAGGCAGAATATTAGTACAATTACACTTAATTCTCTTGAGACATTCCTGGTTGTTCATATTTGTTCAAGTTCACATTTTTTGTAAAAGGCTACTCTGTAAATGTAAACATTTTTATGTAATTTACCCTTATTCCACTACTATTATATTATCCAGAGAAATGGTATACAATTAGTTTATTTTACAAAATGAGCAAATGGACAAGCTTCTGGACAAGTCTGCTTATCTGGGAAGTTTTTTTACTTGCCCAGGACGATCGGACTATGGCCAATGTCAAGCCCTGCATGTTCAGGTTAACAAAAACCCACATGACATTTGAACTATTGGCAAACATGACCATGTCACAGCACACAGATATTCACTACTACCCAAGGACCAGGATCAGGGACATTAACAGTATTTGAGCCTTAATTTAACCCACTGATGGAGCACTTGTTTGCTTTGAATTTGGTTTAAATTTCTGAAATACCAGAATTGGTCCGTGACCTGCAGGATGTTTGATATGTCATCTTCCCCTATCATCCCCCATCTTCCCCTGTTCCCCTGTTGTCGTCCCCCGTTGTCTTTCCCCGTTGTCCCTTGTGTAATGAAGGTTCGCCGTTACATATTATGTGTGGCCGTATTATAGAATGTGTTGGAAACAGGAGACATAAACAGGTTTTAATTAAATATATTTATTGAATATAGTATATAGTATGGAGTCTGTGCGGAGCCAGTCGCGCTGCCTTCTTTGTCTGGTAACTGCACATAGAGACGCTATATTAATTGGAGCACGGTATAGGTCTGTGTATATGTATATAGAAATACAAATAAGATATAGTGATAAGAAATATTGGGCACAAAGGAAGATTGAGTCTTCTACTGAACATCAGACGCCAACTTACCAGTGTAGTTCCGTGTCCAGTCTGAGGCACTATTTAACACTAGAACTACCAAGTTTTTGAAACATTTTTCAGACTAGCTTTCACCGCCAGATGGAGACTCGGCTCCATGGCTTTTTAGCTACTA
>JAPSES010066088.1:0-11145 GCA_029822895.1 Maxillicosta whitleyi | reverse complement strand
ACAGTGATCCGGATCACCTCCAAAATGTAATCATCTGTTCCTTGTCTCAGAGCGAACATTTCCTGAATATTTCATTAGGTTTGGTCAATAATTAACGCAGATACTGAGAAACACAATTTTTGGCCTCATTGACCCCAATGTTAACGAAAATTCTAAAGTGATCCAGAATCCAGGATTTCTTCTGAATCACCCCAAAAGTTAATCATTTCTTCCTTGTGCCATCAGCAACAAATCCTGAAAATTTCATCAAAATCTGTCCATAACTTTTTCAGTTATGTTGCACACAAACAAACGCCAAAAACAAACACCGGCAAAAACATAACCTGCTTGGCGGAGGTAATAATATACAGGAAAATACAGTTTCCTAAAAGAAAAGTAAATAGATTTTTTTTTTAATTACACAAAGTCCAGTCACCTTATTATGATATACATCCTCCATTTCTCTCATATTTTATCAAAGTCTGTCGAGTCTGTGTGAGCCTGTTGACCAATATGATTCACTTTATCACAAACATCATGTAGACAATTTCATTTCTACAAACAGTAGTGTCCTTATTTGTGTCCAATGAGCAAATATAACCAAAAAGCAATTCATCTCAGTGGAGAATTGTCTGCACCCTTAAGATTTTTCTAAATGAATTACATTCCAAACATTTGCAAGCTGAAGGCATGACCAGAATAGGTGGGAATGTTTTACTTCTTGAGTTCCACGGTTTCTCCAACACCTGGAAGAGCCTGAATAATGTTCACTTTGTGTTGGGGTAATAAAGAACCTACAAAGCCTCTTCCAGCTAAAGCACTTCTAAGAATATGAGCTGGTGATCCTGCACTGAAAAGCACACAGCCTCAACCATACCTCACCTGATATCACTGTACTTGCCTCTATTTCCCATTTATACTTAATATAGTCTATATATGAATTATGGGACTTCCCAAAGGGCTTTATATAACCTAGAGATTAATTTCAGGCCAGAATCAGCTTCGTATATCTAGATAAAAAGTCAAATCTTTCCTTTTTTTAAAGGCTGTCGATATCAAATCGTAAATTATTAAAGAATCAGTGAACATATTGATCCTGTCTGAACATGTGCTCCCCATTTTCACTGCTGTTTTCAGAATATTGCTACTACAACTATCCATTCTAACAATTTGTCATAATGGACGTCCTTATTATATTATATTATTGAATTAAAGAAAAGAACATTGATAGATGTGTGTATGGGAGGAGGGATGAAAGACTTTTTATATGGTCATTCCAGATACACAAAATCATAAGACAAAGCAAAATCATAAAAAAAGAGCATGTAACAGAACATGTAAAAGAAATTGTTAACCTTTCAATATCAGTCGGGTCAAATTTGACCTGTTTTGACCTTCAACAGTTGTAAAAAAAATACCCTAAACGTGATTCTTTTATCCTGAAATTTGATGACTTTTCCTAAATTTTGCCAAAATACACAAAAATATTAAAATAAAAAAATATTTTAAAATGTTATACTTTTGTACAGGTGCTACATATGAGGTTTGTGTCAATTTTATAAGAAAATCATAATGTTTTTTATGGTTTTATGTGTTATATAAAACAGAGCATGATATTGTGTGATAGATGTTTGTAAAACATCATAATGGTTTTTATGTTTTTATGTGTAATATAAAACAGGGCATGATATTGTCTGATAGATGCTTTTCTCCAAAAAACGAGTTTGTAAAACTTTAAAAAAAAACATGCTTGTCCTGGTGTCTGAAACATTATTTTTATATATTACATATATTTATTAATGTGGGATAGTCTATTTAGACATTCTAAATAAATCTGTAGTTCAAACACTTAGTATGAGGGAATTCTGGGTTAAATTTGACCTGAAATAAACAGTAATAAACAGTTTGAAAGGGTTAAAAGAATTCAATAAAATACTCATTAAACATAGGTGGTAAAAGTGCCAACTAGAGGTACAATAAAAAGTTAATTAACTTTACTAGAGTAAAAGTGACAAATGTATAATGTGAAACGTTCAGGCTCTACTTGAAAGTAGAAGTCAGGAAGGACGTCTACACCAGCTGTTGTGAGCAACGTGAACTGACACATTATGCAAATGTTATGTGAAAGTTAACTCAAAAGCTGCGGGAGCTGAAATTAAATGGGAAAACATCAATACACCTCTGCCTTCTGCAGTACTCTCCTCTAGGTCCATATCACAAAAACAAAATATTAATTCATGCTCGTACTGATATGGAAAAGCCACGGTCACAGGTGACAGAATCTGATCAGCGATTGGTAGTTACTGCTGTCAATCATGTATTTAATTCCCTCCCCTGTCTGAAAACACCCATGATGAGACAAAACCTTAGCATCACACAGTAGGTAAAACCCAAGGAAGGAATATATGCCTCATGTCTGATATCACTATGACAATTAAGGATTTTTTGCAGCTTGAAAACTACCAGAAACAAAATACTGAAAATAATTAATAATTCATGTCTGTCTGATTTTCTACATAATATCCTTCATTTGTCATGAATGATATCCACTGAAAATCTTAACAGTCAAAAACTCATTTTAGCTCCAAACTCCAAAATTGTAACATTATTCCTGTTACTAAAAGTTTTGTGTATGTGTAGATCCGCTGTAATCTTTTAATTTTGATGTGTATGTAAATGATAAGTTGAGGCATAGTATTTTCAGGTTATTCACATTTTTTGTGAAATGCTAGTTTGTGCATGTAAACCTTTTCGGAATTGAATTTAACTTTTTTTCACTAAAACAGAGAACGTTTGGAGTTGTCATTATTTATAGGTTATTATACTTAACATTATAATGACCTGTATGTGTCCCTCCTTTTGACACCTCTGCACTAAGGGGTCATCTCTTCTATGCTCCTTCCATTTAGGTTCAAATGTATCTTACAGCCAACACAACATAAAAAGCCAAACATTACATTCTCTCAAAAGCATTAAAACTAAGTAAGGAGGGTGTTTTGATGCTTAAGATGCATAAAGTGTAAATATTTGTGTTCAAATGCATTGAGAAAAAGCAAAAACTCTAATAATTTTGCTTAAACACAGCTACAAAGTACTTTTACTGAGTCACGTCCCACCTCTGCCAATAAACAATAATCCCTTAATGGTTAAGTTCATAGAAAAACATGAAACAGATCAACATTTCTGAGCACAAAAAGTCGTTCTGCATCATATTTGCTGATACTTGTGTCCCAATTAAAACCCTTCAACAAAATTGACTTAAACCTATTTGTTCCGTTCGTCCCAAAAGGGTTGAATGTATAAAGTGTTGCTGATTAAAAATTAAATAAGCATGTAGACACACCTGTCACTGCTCTATCATCATCTCTATCTGTGTGGGTTCCAAATGACAGCTGCGTGTCTCTGATGAGCAGCTGAGAAGTGACGGAGGAGTTGATAACAGGGTATCAGCTAAACGTCTATTATGTGCGCTTCCCGCTACACCTCAATGACTGCTCATTACTGCTAAATGCTAACCATTGATATATTCTACAGGGCTCTGCTTGTACCACGCGGATGCTGCTGACATCATCTTCTGGTTCTCGCCGGTGAATGGAGTCAAAACGCCAACAGGAGGAGGTTTGTTTTTAACAGAAGGATGGCAAAGCAGAGGACGACCACAAAAGCTGCTATAAATATTCTTATTTATGTTCCAGCTTCTCAGACACCACAGATATGTTGGCGTACATTAGATATGCCAGCCACAAAAGAATGATGTGGCTCCATGTGTGCCGTTTTGCCCACTGTGGGTTGCTTATTGCTCAACCAATACTGCAGCTCTAAAGCCATTTGCACAACAGGAGGGGGTTTTCTGCAGGAAAGAGGTGGACGGCATGACATATAATCTGTCTACTCCCACTCTGGGAAGATGATCATCTGATTACTGCTATTACAGAGCTGAAACACAATGCTCTGACTGACTCACAACAGAGGGAATTCCTTCACTTTACAGGAAGAAATCGTGTCCGTTTCCCTTTGGCGTCAGGGCTTGGATGTTGTTTATTTTTTCTCGATGTTGCGAAACACTCGGTCCCCTGTCCCAGTGATCATATCCCAGGGGTTTAGGGAGGGCCTTTGCTTGGTCATGGTAGCGTGAGACTGGTAAACAACACCCTGGATCCAGAAATGTAATTGGCTGTTAGGAGGGAGGTGGGTTGAGGGTGTGGAGAGGGATTTAAGCACCGTGTGTTCTTGTTAAAACAACACAAACCTCTATTCTGGGGTTTGTTAAATGTCCATCTGAGCCGGGTAAAACTGGATCCTGAGGGCAAAACCTCTCATGGCATCAGCACACAAATTAATACTGCACGCCCTTCACTTCCACAATGGTGTTTTCAGTTGGTGTTTGACTTAATGTTATTACAAATATGAAGTACAACCAGCAGAACTCCAATAACCAAGTAGTTGTCGACTTAATTTAATCAAAAACCAACTTTCTTATTACAACTCCTGTCTTACAGCGACTGAATACCTTGTACCGAGTCTGTCTGGTTGTGAACTTAGTTATGAAGATGTTCTTTGTTTTTTTTTTTGTAGCCATACAGGATTTGATTGTGTTGGTTGTTTTTGCTGCTTTCTTCCTGTTGTACTTTGGATCAAGAATGGATGTTTGTATTATGTGATAAATATCTTGAGTTATTTTTATCTACTGACACATGGCGAGGCCTCATTTAGCTTTTATGGCCCCCAACTGTGGAACAGTCTGCTGTGAGAGTTTCTATTTTTAAAAGTAAACTTAAAACCTATCATTGTTCACGGTTTAATTAATGATCAGCTCATCACCAAGCTCTACCGAAACCTGATAATGATGTAATGGCTTCGAGGTGTGATGGAAGAGGGACATATCTAAAACATGCAAGATGGGGGGAACTCAAGGACCGGACTTGAGAACCATGGACATACTGTATATTAGACGCTAAACACAAAAATAAACAGCTGCGAAGTTTCTAGTCATCTTCAGTCAGCATAAAGATGACTAGAAACTAAACTGATGGTGGTACTATTCTGGTGAGGAGCCCCTTGGAGAACAGGTTGATAATCTCATTAGGATTTTACCTTCTTAAGGTGTACTGTATATTTTTAAAACTCATGCAAGGCTTTTTGAATAGTGCAAATAATGAAAATATCTTCTGTACACAACATGATTACAAGACCATGTGCAGTCACAGTGCATCGTACAGAGCCGTAAACTACAGTACGGCTGCTCTTTCTGTGTGAGTCTCCTACAGAAGCATCTCAGCAATAAATGAAAGAGTGTCTTTGTCTGAGACTGTGTGTGGGTCTCAAAGACAAAGCTTTGTGTGCAGCGTGTCAGCATCTCGCCTGCTCTGAGCCTCTTCCTACACCTCATACCTCCAAGATGAGCTGATACTCTCATTAATATTTAATAACACGATCTGCTACAGCTAAGGATACACCCAACTTATCTGCATACCACTGGAGTAGCTACACGTCAGCAGGCTGTGCTGTATCTAAATGTGAGTGTGAGCGCTTCTGCTTTGTGCTCGTCTCTCTCTTGGAGATTTCACCGACTTCAAAGACGAGTGGGATCAAAGAGTCGCAGAGAAATACTGAGCAAAATGTAAGATGTGGAGAAAATGTCTGGAATAATTGGAAACAACGGCACTTTTTCAATTCAAACTGACCCAGCATGACCCGGAATTATATGTATATATGCATGACAACTAGAGTGCTAGTTCTCAGCATTGAATATTGTATCAGTTGAAATTCATTAAAAATCACATACATGCTTTACACATTATCAGCTTTAACTAAGCAGAAGTTACTTTTTTAATTTAGTTAATGTGTGACATTACAATTCTGTGTCCTTAGTTTGTTTTAGACATTGAAATTTGGATTAAATGCTTGTTGTTTGTACTGAGGAGTCAGTTGTTTGGTTTATTAATCAATCAATTTATTGTCTTTTTCAGTGCTAACCAATATATTTTAATTTCCTGCCATGAAATTGATGCAATAAATAAATGGCCAAAGCCTGCCTGAAGCACAAGGGATATGAAAAATCATTTTGTTTACATGTCTCACGCATTCATATTCAGGATGCAAACATACATCCAGTCACAAGCAGCCCTATATACTGTACATCACAGGTGTCAAACATGCGGAACAGGGGCCAAATCCAGCCCACCAAAGGGTCCGATCTGGCCCCTGGGATGAATTTATGACAAAATTATATTGAAAAAATGAACAACAAATGGTGTGAAAATCTTGTTAATTCAGTTTTCCACATATGGACAGGTGGGTCAGAGCAGTAAAACATGATCAGAATAGCCCATAAATAATAAGTGCAAATCACATGAAAATGTTTACATTAACAAACTATACTTTTACAAAAAAATGTGAATAACTTGAAACGTGTCAAAAATAGTCCCTCATATAGACCCTGATCTGTATGTTAGAATGAACACGTGTAACTGGGAAACTGAGGCAGAATATTTTTTAAACTGCATTTATTTTTCTGAACACATTTAAAGTTGTTCCTTTTATTCAGATTTTTAGGGAAACTTTGTAGATGTGAAAATAATTCTCATAATTTCAGCCCCCGTAGATCGTATTGGGCTGAATATGGCCCCTGAACTAAAATGAGTTTGACGCCCCTGCTGTACATGGACCACATTTTCACACCACTATGTGATCCAGATCAGATGAAAAATGGAGAAGTAAGGAGCAGAGCTTATATTGTCCTTCCCCTGTTTTCCATGACTAGTATATACAGTTCATAAAAAGAACAGGTCAGGAATTGAGTTACTGAAAAACAGCTCAAGTTATAACAAACCATAGAGAACAGAACAACACAAGGAACTTCAGCTGTATGTCCTTCATTATCTGATTGTAGGTCATTTCTATTGATTTCACTTAGAAAACAATAGATATTTCTGCAGGATTATATTTAAAATGTACCTATTTCTGTTACAAACCCCTTGCTTTAAGGTGACTGACAACAGAAAGCATCCGTGGAGACAGGCATCCACCGACGACCAGACCTACCGCATTCTTCGCTCAGCGCCGAGGCCTTGAGCCACTGACCGTCTGCTGACCTTCATCAGTCTCACAAACAGCTCAACAGTCCACCTCCACAGCTCCGTCTATGACCCCAGGATGTCACATGTGCAGCACACAATTAGGTCAGAATCTCAGACAATGCGTGTCCGATCAGTGCGAGGAATAAAACAATGGCACCGGCCAATGTGGAGATTTGATGTCAACTAATCTGCAGCATTTCTCAAATGAATGTCCTTCACAGCCCACATTATGGAAATTAAACAACGTGCTCCATCGCCAGGATCTTGACTTTCTGAAGCATTAAATAAAGGTCTGACCTCTTTCAAATGATCGGCAAGGTCATACACGCTCACGGGCACGTATTAAATAAATCAGGCCTCGTCACGTCTCACTTTTTCATTTTCTTGTGAAGCAGTTAAGGATCCCTACATAGAGGAATGTGGGAGCATGAGGCGGGTTAACGGAGCAGATGGGTTCAATGCAGGAGGGCTGCTGCAAAACAAACAGCAACAGGACGCAACAAAGTCAAAACACTGCGAAAGGATGACAGGCTTATATAAGCTCTTCTAGAAAGCTTATAAAACCATGAATTATACTCCTGTGGTATACAAATGACCTGTAATTAAAATTTAAAAAATAAGCTTCAATAAAATCAAATAAGTCCTGAAAAAAGAAAAAAGTTACCCTCCACCCAATCTTGTGTTTTTCTTACATAACTGAGATTTGATTTAAAAAAAAAAAAAAAAAAAAAAGTACGACCTTCAAAACAAGATTAGAAATGTTTGATTTGTGTGGATGTAGAGACTTTCTGTCGTATTTGGTTTTGTGTTTGCATTTCCAGTTTCAGTCTGTACCAGCGCTGGTCAGATAACAATAACCACACTGTCCTTGTCCCCGTGTCACTCACAGTACAGAGATGGAAAAACCACAGCTGATGTTAAGATGTTTGAAGCCGACCTGACTGAGGCGTGATAAGCAGAGGAAGTGTTGTGGACGGTCATTATATAATCTCATTGCCTTTCCTCTCAAATGAGCCTTTGCTCTTAGTGCAGAGGAGGGATACATAACTGTTAAGGACACATGTGTCTGCAAATGTCTGGAGAAATGTTGTTTTCACACCAATTTACACCTAGAAGCCAGATAATTATGTGTAATGTTCATTTATAACTCAGGGATTGGTATTGGGTCCCTTAAGATTTCAAATTAATTCTACTGTTTTAGTGGACAAAGCCTTTCTGGACTACCTTGCCATTTTGTTTTTGTAGAAATAGAAGTGCCTATATTTGGAGAAAAGGGGTGACGATAAAAACCCTTAAGAACAAGATGGTTCAGTGGGGAACAACTATTTGTTTCAGTGTCACATGATTTATCCATCACCCAACCCCTATAGGAAACTAGTGGCAGATTCAGCCAAATTTATCCCACTGGAAGAAGTGATTTCAAAGATTTGTCACCCAATTACATATTAGATCCATTTTCCACAAGCCATGTATCGTGTGAACATTCTGATGTTAATTGACACTGTCAGATGCACAGATCAGGAGAAAATAGACTTATTTTAAGACCTGTCTCTGTCTCATCAACAAACTCTCACGACATATTGCAACACAAATCTTGTCTGACGGAGGCAAAAAACAAGCAGGAAGCTAAAAAGTAATCATAATACTAAAATAGTTAGTTCCACTAAGAACAAAATATTAGTGTATTCTTATTGTATTCACACTTTGTTTCTTTACTTTGATCAATTTCCATAACATTCTCAACTCTTCTGATTGCGCCTGTTAAGGAAATAGGAAGTGGAATCTTTCACATCACTGGCAAAGCTGCCAATATATTGTAATGATCCTCAGGGGATTATTATTAAAGTGTTGTTGAAATGTTCGGTTTTCTACTCTTCGTGTAAGGATGACATGTTAATGGCGGGTTGTTGTTAGTTCTGGTGGTAAGGGGGAGCTGCGATATTTCTGTGTGTGTTGTGAACTGTAAGTAAAAAAAAAAAAAAAAAAAAAGAGTTAATGCTGGTGTGGGTTTCAACCAAACAGTAACCCTGGTGAAAATAATTATGTTTGGACTGGTGTGGAAATAAAGCACTGAAAGAAGTCCTCATCTGCTGCTGCTGATTGTGCACCAACGCACAAAGTATATACACTAAGATATAAATATACATGCATGCTGCATCATCAGGATCTTTGGTGAAACTCACAGAATTAACAGTAACTGACTGAAAACACAGACTACGTTAACTATCAGTATAACATGAAATGTAACCAGTTCATTCTCATGTTAATATAATGTAACGAGTAACAGCATCAATTTATAAAATGTAAGGAGTAGAAAGTACAGATAACTGCCACAAAATGTAGTGAAATAAAAGTAAAAGTATGCATTATTATTTTTAATTAAGTAAAGTACAAATACAAAAAAAAAAAAAACTACTTAAGTACAGTAACGAAGTAAAAATGCTTTGTTACATTCCACCACTGCTCTTCATAAAGATCAACACATTCAGTACTAACAATTTAGTTTCATGTATGAACACAATACTTAGCACTAACCGTCCAATTACAGGCCACATTGTCCAAAACGGCGCTAATAACTTTAGCTGTAGTCAAGCTAACAGGTCAGTGCTATTAAACTTCACGACAGAATCTTCTGGCACTTTTACTATGTAGCTTCTTCAAGACTATTACAGCTGTCAGGAAAAAAACATGTTTTCTTAAATAACTCGACACTCCACCTTAGCAGCTGTGCTACCTGTCAGTCAAAGCCAATAAAGAAGGCCTCCAGCTGTCACTCAAAGCCACCACTCCCTGAATTATGCAGGTAAGTTATGCAACAATTCCCTTTTATATACAGCTGTCATGAATCAATTAACTACAGAAACATAAGCCATTTGTTGCACCAGGCTGTAAACGTGTGTATTTCTGCAGTAAAGTCGGGTAATTTAACACGGTGGTCCTTTTGTAGAATTCCACATTGGCTTCATTTTTCAGCCACTTGGTTTAAATGAGCTATCGACGCTCGGCTGAACTCCAGCCAGAGCATCAGTCCGACCCTGCGCTCTCAGCAGTCTCATGAGCCCTGATCATCAGAACTTAACCCCATCTGCTGAACCTTCCTGCAGGAGCTGAGGAGTCAACGAGTTGAAAAGCCCCGACACCCCGCTGAGCACACACCCATCTCTCTCAACCAATCGAACATTCCTGTGTTCAAGTGGAAAGAAAAAGCACAAGGTCAGGGTCAGTTTTATCTGCATACCTACCATGTGTGCTTACTGATTTTCCCGTTCTCAAGACAGAGAAGATAAGAGGCTCTTATTAGCCGGCAAACAAACCTGCTGAGCGGTAAAATGAGCGCAGAAACACTCGTTTTGCACACTCCATAAAAGGGCAAGAAACATATCTGTCTGTCTTTTAATCTTGCACGAGTAGGTGATATCTGATCAGACTTTTAGATGACATTGTGCGGAAAATAAAGAGACCTACAGGTGACAAGCAACACCCATCTTTATCAGGCCTCAGCAGCCTCCTGCCTCTGCTCTGCTCTTAAAACTGCATAATCTAACAATAATCTGCGTCTACATTATTCTCTTCGTTCTGGCGTTCTCCCTCACTGGAAATTATTGCAGCTGCCACTTATCGCTTGTCTAATCACCCATGCTTTTTGATGAGATCTTACAGCACAAATCAGCAAGAAGAGACACAGGAGAACATTTGAGAAAAGTTTAAAGAGACAAATAAAAAACAGTAAAATTATAGAAAAATAGCCTAGAAATACTGACAACTCCAAAACTTTCAGCTTTGTGCAGTGTAGTGCAGAAAGTTCAATTAAAATATATGAAAATGTTGCATTATTATTTGCATTTTATCCCTCTTACATACAACACAGTACCTAAGATTAGTACCTGTTTTATTTTACGATTTCTATATATTACATTTTGAATTTGTATTGTATCATGCTGCTGTTATAGGACAATTTCCCAGCTTAGGGTCAATAAAGTACATCCATCCGTAGCGACTGGGTAACTAATGCCGCTTTTCCACTCCATGGTACCGGCTCTACTCTACTCGACTCTACACAGCTCTTTTGCTTTTCCATTATGAAAAA
>JAPSES010066048.1:0-11148 GCA_029822895.1 Maxillicosta whitleyi | reverse complement strand
CTGGATCCAGACAGTGATCCGGATCACCTCCAAAATGTAATCATCTGTTCCTTGTCTCAGATCGAACATTTCCTGAAAATTTCATTCATTTCAGACAGACAAACAGACAAACGCTGGCAAAAACATAACCTCCTCGGCGGAGGTAATGATTGTACACTGTTCTGTGGTGAATTCATAGTCCTCTTCACGTGCATTAACTCTTGCAGTACCTGGTTCTTTTACCACTTCCAGGATGGAGTTTCCACTTTCATCTTCATAATACTGGAATTGCTGCACACAGTCATTTTCATCTTTGTACGAGCAGTTCACAGCGTTATTGCCATTGAAACCTGTGGAATAAAAACAGAAGGAATGGAATAATGTCATGATAATTTTTTCTTTTGTACAGTTGTTCTATGTCTTTTAATCTATTCTTGTATTTTCTTCTTTGGTTTTTATTTATTCTTATGTACAGCAATTTGGTCCACTGCAGTTGTTTTAACGTCGGACTAGATTGGATCATTTCTACCAAAATATACACTTTCGCTACACGGCAATGCAATGCAATGCAAGCCTTTGTTTTCAAAACCACAATTAAAATAGAATGAGAAAAAGAAAGGAGAAACGTTCGTACCCACTACATCCACTGGACGGATTTCATCTCTGCAGATTCTATTACAGCTGTTGTCTTTGGTGTATTGTCCTCTCTTGTAGTGCTGACACTCCACACATTGTCTGTAAGTAGAATCCCACATGTTGTTATTATACATAATGTAAATTTATGTGGTTAATTTTGTGAGTTGCATTGAGTGGGGGGAAAAAAAAAGAAATTTAAGACTACTTCAAAAGGGTTTTGTGGGCGACATAAGCATGAACTGACAATGAAGAATGCATGCATATATTAAATATGTTATATATGGCATTTATATGAACTAATATAGTTTGTGGATTGTATGAAAACATAATCAAGCATAGAATAAATGATAAGGAAAGTTGTATATAATTATAAACAGCATATATAAGCGTATATTTAATTTATATTGGTTTATACTGTATTTAACACATATTGAGTAGATTATGATGTAGAATTATATATATATATGATTGTTATATTGATTGATATAAATATAAAGTAATATAATTCATTTAATAATGACAATGAACGGCTTTTTATTTATGAATAATGTTGTATTGATAAAGAGAATTATTGAAGAAAATTGTTGAACTGTTGTGTGTTTGTATGACTGTACTGCTGTGGTTATTATATTGTGATTAATTCAATTACTGGACTATGTATTAGTTGTGGGTTGGATGCTAAATTAGGGAAATTGTATTGTTTGATTCGTGTATTAAGTTATTGATGAGGTGTAAAAGCACTTGAGGGGTAAGATTAATAAGTTTCTTCCTATTCCTTTTAAAACTGTGTAAATTCAGACACATAGTTGATGATACATTCTGTTCATTTACATGTTTTTGTCTTATTTTGATTTGTTTTGCTTCATTGTATTTCTTTGCATGTTCTTAATAAATAAATAAATAGTTTGTGTGTTGGAATGTATATGTTTTTGCTTCAGCCTTATCCTTTTCAAACATATTATAGAAATTGTAACATTTACATATTTATTTATTTATTGTTCTACACGTTCAAAAATGTAATTACTAATCTATTTATTTGTTCATTGAAGGAATAAGATGAAATATTTCTGTTCTTGTTTTGCCATAGGAAGAGCTACTGCATATAGTAAACATCTCAGTCTGTACTGAAGTCAAAGCCAGTCTTAAAATAATTTAAGCTCCAGAAATATATTTAGGTACTGGGGGGTAATAAAGACAGAAGGGTCTTTGTCCAGCTGATGGTTTTCCCCTTCTTCTCAGCAATTTTGGAAATTGCTCTAAGATCCTCTCCATGTCAGAAGCTTCAACTTTGGTGACAGCTATCAAATGAAATTCTGTAATGTCACTTTTAAAGCTGCGATGCTGTGGACTGGAAAGATGTGTCTCCCCCAGGGCAGAGCTGTCAGCTTATGTCCAAGTTGATTACTCGTGTTAGAAAATGAGAGGAAAACTGGACAGTACATGACACTATAGGGATCTCTCACCTTATTAATTTCACGAATGATAAGGCACTGTATGTCAATGAGGTCGTCTTCTATTAATGGAAAATTGTATATATTCACAACATTTATGTGGACGTTTGATAGAGGATGAATGAATAATCAATAAATAATGAATTTTCTTTTTTTTTTAAATTAGTCTTATTTTTTTTAAAAATTTATTTCTATTATTTAAATTTTTTTTATTTTATTTTAAAAAGTAATGAATTTTCTTAAGATTTATTTTCCTCTTTATTAACAGTTTCAGCTTATTTTTTTTACAAAGCTTTTCTTGTTTTGGCTCATTTTTAGCATCAGTATGTTGTATTTCCACTGCAGGTATTGTCCTCCCTCGGTTTGGCTGGTTGTCATTATCTTAACTGCAACCTCATGACACTATTTTAAAGGGGTTACATTTATCTAAACACACTTTTATTAAACTTTGGTTCATTTATTTGTGTATTTGGACCCTGATAGTTCATAAAGTCTGAATGTGAACCCTCTAGATGCTGCAAAATTATCTTTATATTCATTTTTGGTCAAAATCAAGTGGAGTTCTACAACCTGTTTTAATTCCTGCTTAATTTGTTATGTTTTATAACTAATTATATGATGACATTTGCACATATATGGTTACGTCATAATTATTCATCAGCAGCAATAGTTGTATTGCATATTGAAAATATGTCTACCTAAAATCTTCAGTTGTATTATATTAAAGAACACAAGTTGCTGAATGGGACAAAAAGCACTGTCAACAACCTGGAAGGGGTGTGGCCTGACGTGACACATGTGCATTTAAAGGGCCAGCGCTCAAAATGACCTTTGTGGTGAATTAATTAATGAAGAACTCAGACCCAAGCAGAGCATTTACAGTTTACGTATAGCACAAAGAAAAGTTTGAAAATGCATAATTCCATTTTAAAAAGCTAAAATATCACTCCTTTAAGATATTTTTCAGGTGAGAATATAGTGGTTCAGATAAATTTGTGGTTGATTACCGCATTGTTTGTGAAAATTTCCTGCTATCTAGGCTTGGCGTCTTACATTACCACATGATGATACACTTATCTATTGACACAATGATGATTCTAGGTTGACCAGCCTGTGATCTGCACAATTGCTAACCCATTTAGTGTCAATTTAGGCCACTGGAAACCTCGGTGAAGGTGATACTAAAAATGGTGTCTTATGGTAGCTGGTGGTCCTTGCTCCGATGAAGCAGAAATGCCAAAAATGCTACTAATAGTGATTGTCACTCTGCAGGGGTGATGGTCTTCTCATCAACCAGCTTCACCTCTGTCATATTGTATTGTGTCTCTTGCACTATATTATGAAAAAAATAAACCTTTAATGCTATTAACCATAAAGACCCAGTGCTACTTCTGTTGCTATTCCAAATGATACATTTACCTTTTGTTAATTGATTTATCACCATTATCAACGTTTATGTCCTCTATTTTTATTTTTTTTCAGTGAATGTCATGTATTTTCCTATAATTAATTCATTGGTTATGTGGATGTTACTAAAACCTCAGATTAAAGTTGGTAGTTATATAAAAAAAAACAGATAAAACTGAAGAAAATGTGACTTTTTCATCAAAATACATCATTAACTGAACATAAAAACAAGTGTGTCCATCCACTGTCATTGATCCAACTCCATGGGTTTTAATGTTGAATCAAAATTTTAGAAGATGGTGGGGTTTAAGTAAGTGTAAGTCATGTCTGATGACCATGAAAAGACGACAAACTGTATTTTACACCAATTATTAACATGTATTGATAGGATTCAGAATTTACTATATATTTTCCATGGTTTTGGTCATCAGTGGCTATTTGGGTCTTCATGGGTTAAAAAAAACAATGTCCTTCACGTCACATGACCATGTTTACAGATTTTTACTAAAAGTTTATATTTATTTTAAAGTGTTTTCCATTTTCTATTTCAGAGATTCACAATTAAAATCCCATTTAAGCTGTTGGAAGTGATTTCTGTATATTTCTCATGGAGGTTAAGAGGTTAAATCCACTTTATACAGAATGATACATGTCTATGCACATCTGCACAGTGTTATATTTTCAAGGTTGATATGGTTAGTTTTTTTTGGGTGGTTGAGCCTGATTTTATATATTTTCAGAGGGACCAGACTCTCTGCTGACTATCAAGGCCGTGACAGAGCAGTGACCTATTTTCAATGCAACTGTATTTGTTTAAGAATTCTGTAGGAGTTTGTTATCACCTTGGCATGTGGGAATATCATAATGGAACGTTTACTGGGCAGACTTCAGCCAGCTAACCTGGGTGCTTTATTTGGTATTTGATGCTTTTAATGACCACCCCTCTGATTTTAAAGGGGGAATTCATCAAATTTAGGACTCTTCTCATTTTCCTCTTCACCGCCTCCTCCTCGCTTGTGAAACCAGTCTCCACACATCATCTTTATGGATGTCTGGATTCCTTAAAATGCTCATTGATGAGCAAGGAGGCAGTAAGTTCACTCTTAAGATCCTGACTGGAAATTTAAGCTGTGCATTTTACCCTTTCAAATGCATACTCAAGGACACCACTGAAGGAAGGATAAACCCCAGATCTATGCCAGTGTCTTGGTCAATGGACATTAAGGCCCTTTTTCTGTTGCAGGAACCGTACCAGGAGCTATAACTTTACCTGGGATTTTGAAAAACCTTGGTGTATTTATTTATATCATGTATTTTCCTATATTTAACTCACTGATCATGTCGATCTTCATAAAAGTAAGAGTAAATTTAAAGGTTATTGCACCAAATCAGAAAAACAAATGAGGAAAAAGTACATTTTTCAGCAAAATATATCAGTGAATAACATAAACTAAGTGTCTCCATCCACTGTCATTGATCCAACTCCATGGGTTTTCATGGTGAATCGATGCTGTAGAAGATGACAGTGTTTCCATGGTAACTATGGAACCTATGAACATCTAAATGGGTCATATCTGATGACCATAAAAAGACGACAAACTGTATTTTACACCAATTATTTACATGTATTGATAGGATTAGTGGTTCAACATGTGTTAAACATTTTAGATCAGTAGATGCTTTTAGTCAATGGTGTGTGTTTGGGTCTTTATGGATTAAAGTTACTGTTTTGAATATATTTTACTCAGTCCTACAAGTGCATTGCGATAATCTGCCTGACTGCTCAAAGGAGTCTAATGGAACAAATTTGTTGAAAAGAATCAAAATAACCACATTTGGACATTTAATCAACTACTGTAAACAACAGAGGCTGATTTGAATTAATTTTCTGGGACTTTGAGGTGCGGTGGAAACACAAACCACACAAATTACCAGGAATTATTTTACCTAGGAAAATAAATATCTGGAAATGTTGGTGGAAAAGGGGCTTAGCTGGATAATTACTTAGCACACGTTTGCTGATGGCATAGAATCTCTTTTCCTTGGTAGTTGTTTTAGTATTTTACCATGATAAAATGTACAATCAAATTTGTGTGTTGATAATAGCATTTTCTTCACATTCTACTAACAATTTTAGTTAATTTATTCGTGTTGTGAAATAAAACTATTACTGATTGAGCCTTAAAGTGTTGCTGAATGACACAAATAGGAGTGTTTTTTCCATTTTTTGTGATGAGTTTTCCTTCGTCCCTAGCATCACCCTCCAGCAAATGTGTCAAATTGAGATTACAAAGTATGTTCTAAACCTAATTTCATGGTAGGTAATAATTACTGTTTTATAGTGCAGGAGTCGGGGCACGTGGGACACTTCTCGCAGGTTGTTCCATAGGCCCCAGGCTGAGTACACTGACAAACCCCACATTCACATGCTCCCCGACCGCTGCACAGGAGGCCGATGTTGGACATGCAGGTATCAGTTCGTGTGGTGCAGTTACAGTTTTCTCCTTCCCATCCGGCATCGCATTGGCAGAACCCACAGTTACACTTCCCATGATCTGAAAGAACCAAAAGCAACAAAGTGGTTAAGCCAGTGACAACCTGCCACTTCTGCTTAAATATATACATGTAAAATATAACTGCTGAACCCATAAAGAACCTAAAAACATCCACCATCACCAAAACCATCTGCCTGTTGATCATTTACTCCTATCAATATATGTAAATAATTAATGTAAAATACACTTCGTCATCTTTTCAAATGGGTCATCAGATATGACCCATTTGGACATTCAGAGGCTCTGTAGTTACCATGGAAACACCATCATCTTCTACAACATTAATTCACCATGAAAACCCATGGAGTTTAATCAGTGCCAGTAGATAGAGACACTTGTTTTATGTTCAGTTAATGACAGATTTAACAGGAAAAAGTCACTTTTTTCCCCAGTTTTCTCTGTTTTTGATATAATAACCTTCAGCTTTAATATGAGCTTTTATGGCCATCTACAAGATCAGTGATTTAAATACAGGAAAATACCAAATTTTCACTGAAAAAATGCAAAATATGGAGGAGAGCATTATTACAAAAGTAACACTGGGGCTTATGGTTAATTTGTTTATGTTTTTGTGAATTATTTTTATGATTCTCCAGGGTGCTAATCTCATAATCACTAGGTGAGGCAAAGCAAACAAAGGTAGACTACCCTCGAAAGATTACACAATTGCACAATCGAGGGCTGACTGTGTGTTTTATGATACATGTTGCATGCTTAGGCAAGCGTACCTGCAGTGTTTGTGCATCCTGCAATCACCTCTGTAAAGTATTACTAATTCATTTGTCTACCCATTTGTTGCTGGTAAAATTAATATACAACCATTAGTTGCTTGGTTTGACTTGTTTATCAAAAAACAAGTCAAGTTCGAGTGAGAATATGGTTTGTCTTGTGAACATTTGCTGCGTTTTAAAACATGTTAATTCTTATCTATAGTGGAAAACTCGAAACATTAAGAAAACATGTTAATATAGAATACACCATAAACAAATAAACCTGCCTTTTTTAGTAGCAGAATATGCTTTTCTTTTCTTTTTTTTCTTTTTTTTAACTTTAGTCAATAAGTTGTGAAAGCATTAACTGCCTTTGTCTCAGATACATAATTTATCTTTTACTCATCCCTACTCTAACAAAGGGAGGAAATGTTTCATTCTACAAAGTACACTCTAATGATTCCTGTCTCCTTATAAGCACATAGATTGTTACACAAAACACTTCCTGAACTCTAAGGGCGCACAATAGCCTGGTGATTCCATCAGCAACTTTGTAATGACGCATCCGTGTGATGACAGGGTCTGTAAGAGAGGATTTCTCCCAGGGTCGCACAGACACACACTCCACATCAGCATGCCGAGCCACTTCAAAAATAAATGCGGAGCCCCAGACTCTGCAGGGTTCTTAGCAGGAAACCAAACAGGATTTGCCAATGGATGACTAAGAGCTAAGTGAATGAGTCACAGCCCAGCTGGATCAGGGTCTGACTGGTCATGAAATATCACAGAGGGTCCAAGGTCCCCGATTCAAGCGCTCAAAACAAATCAAAAGGCTCTGTAAACTTGAGAAAACAATTCCCCCCGCCACCACCCAGTCGGTTCCGTCTTGCCTTGTAGATTGTATTTACAGCGTTGATGGGATCAGACAGACACGGTCACTGCTGGTTAATGGTTAACAGTCTGGCATGTACTGCTCAGTAACCAGCTGTTGAGAAACCGTTCTTAGTCTATGAACATCGTAATTAGACAATAAGACAGATTCTGAAAACAGCAGCATTATCCGTTTTGGTAACACCCTCTTTGTATTAGTATTTCACCAGAAATAGGAGGTGATTGTCAACAATTCAGTGGTTTTACTTTGTTTTCAGATACATTGTGACATCAACAAAAAGTATCTTTGATTTTTACAAATACATGGAAAATAATGTAATTTAGTTGTGTTTTTTTTGGAAGATTTTTTTATATGTGCAGATGCTATAATTGAGTTGTCAAGTGAAATTGACGCTAAATTGAAATAGTCTTGCTATAGTGGTATTATAGTTTGCATGAAAAATGTGCACATGTATTTAAGTATGTAGGTCGATCTTCCCATTAGTATAACAGAAGTGGAACATGGAAACATCAGTTAATGTATGTTTTTCTGAATTGATTCCAATTTATGGTGAAAATAAAGCAAACAAACACAAAAATGCAATAAAATCATGTGATACAGTGATATAGATTTTCCAGTCTCACTAAAAGGTGTTGTGTTGTAGAAAATATTAGATATGTAATGAAAAAAATATTAAATATTGTTGCTTCTTCATGTGATTTATTCTTGATGAAGTAAATAATCATCGTCGAAGGTGATTACTGATGTGTAAAAATAAAAATAAAAGGAGGAATGTGCCTGAAAACAGTTGGCAACAGTGTACATGTAGTTGCTCTCACAAAAAAAAAAAAATCCCTCATTTATTCATTTACGGTAGAAAATCTCATTACTTTTTCTGTTTAACAATTTATTTTTCACAGTGTAATCAGCAAATTTGACCAAGTAGTAGCTGATTCACACACAAAACAGGGAGTGTTTAGGTTTACATCAGCCCTCCCTTAGTGAGACTGCAAACTAATCCTGCCCATTAATCACATGCCTGAGTTTTACAGAAGAGTAACTGTGGGGCCTCGATGAAGGACAAAACAGAGCAGTAAGACAGACCTCCAGTCAGTTGGAAAAAAAGGCAAAAACATAACTCACTGTGCACTTTTAATACCTCTCAGCCAAATCTACGATTCTGTTGAAAGTTACTGCCCTATTTAGATTCAGATTCAGAATTTATTGTCGTTTCAGGACACGAAACAAAACAAGTTATTCAGGTCCCCGGTGTCAGGAATAATCTACAGATCCAGTTAAAAGAAACTCAAATACTAAAAGAATTGCAATAACAATCCCTTATAAAAAAGATTACATTAGATCATGGGTGTCAAACTCATTTTAGTTCAGGGGCCATATTCCCCCTAATGTGACCTCAAGTGGGCCGGACCAGTAAAACGATAACAGTAAAAAAAGTAAAATTATATTATGGTAATGTTTACATATACATAGTTTCCTTAAAAATCTGAATAATATAAATTTAAAATGTATTAAAAAAAACTAGTGCAATTTTACCAATATTCGGCCTCAATTTATCAGTTTATCATTTACACATGTACATTACAACTATTAAAAAAACACAAACCATTTAATAACAAGCAGAATATTGGTAAAATTGCATAAACTCCTCTTAAGACATTTCCGGTTGTTCATATTTGTTCAGATTATTCACATTTTTTGTAAAAGGAAATTTTGTCAAAGTAGACATTTTCATGAAATTTTACTTTTTTACAATAAAGCAAAGAGAAAATTTGAAGTTGTCAATACTTATAGGTTATTTAAAAAATATTCTACTGGTTCTGACCCACATTAGATCATATTGGTCTGTATGTGGAACCTGAATTAAGATAATTTTGACACCATTTATTGTTCATATCTTCAGTGTAATTTGCGCATTTCACTAATTCATCCTACGGGCTGGATTGGACAATTTGGCGGGCCGGATTTGGCCCCCGGGCTGCATGTTTGACACCTGTGGATTAAATTGTCTTTCTTTAAAACTTATATACATATATATTAGAAAATACTCAGATATTATAACAGCACAAGATCATTGGACCTTGAAAAACTATTTTCTGCTCCATGCCAAAATGCATCCACAGTATAAATGTGCTGCAGATATCTCAATGCAGTCTTCAGATAATGCGATTATGTCGCTGAATGGACCGACAGACGGACACACAGACAAAACGAATGTAATACCCCTCCGGCTAGAAGCTGGCTGAGGGGGAAAAAAATGATCAAATAGAGTCGTGATGGAGGCAGAGAGGAGAGAGTTTTGTCTTGGGCAAACAGCCAACAGAGGAATGCAAACTTTCCTGTTCCCTCTCAGCTCATATTTATGGGCCCCGGGGCTGGGCTTGTTGACTCCTGCCCTTTGTCTGTTCTGGTCCCATGCCCCTCAGCAGATGAGGAAAAGCACAGCCACAAGGGATGCAGCAAAGATGGGGCTTTGTGGGGCCTCGGGTCATGGTGGCTCCGATTGAGCTGGGGCCGAGGGACTCTTGTTCTTTAAAGACAACGGCGCCGGTTCTACACAGCGACTTAACGGGACCAAATTGAGCTCTGTGGACTGTCTCACAGTGGTTACTGTGTGTTTGTTTGTGTGCACTGGCCACAGCCCTGGATGTCACCATGACTTAAGACCTGTCTCTTAGCAAAACAACCTCCCACGAGAAAGACTCCAGACTTTTCCATGTTGATAAAAACATGTCATATTTCCAGGTAATAGCCACACGCCCATATATTTGACCCTTTATCTTCTCCTGGGATCATAATCCTCACACAAAGGGCCCACGGTATCTAAAGCAGGGTGGGTTTAGTGTTGGATGGTACAAATTACACAAACACAACCTCCTGGACTGAAATTGCAGTGACATTAAGTATGGCTGTAGCTTTAAAATACCAGTTTGTAAATTTCTTACAGTGTTACCAAAAAAAGTATATAATATATAATTCTATATTACGGACAAAATTTTTTTTTAGAAATGATCTTCCTCAGATTAAATGTACTAAATCTTACATACTTTAATAAGATGAATTGGAAAACAAATGACATAAGTGCTGGTTGACTCCAGGTGAAAACCAGGTTAAACACACTGTAAAGAGCTGTTAATATTTAGCGCAAAAACATTCAAAGTCTGAGAGGAACCTGACAATAATTAGTCTGTGGTTCTATATGAGCTTTGGAAATGAGACTGAAAAACAATAGAAGAAACATATTGAAAAAACAACAATGAACTAGTTCATTTTTTTGGAACGATGAAGTTACTATTAACTATAAACAATTAAACTATGAAGGAATTATTAACTATGAACAAATATAGACCGTGTTTGTTAACAAACTCACGGGTAGCTCCCATGTGGGTATTAATAGTTCATTCTAAAAGTTTATTTAGTATGATATTTAATTATAAAATACATAAGTGTGTGGATTTAGTACAGAACAAGTTTTATGTGAACATAGGCACGATCCAATTAGGCAAAAACTGTAATATTAC
>JAPSES010066037.1:0-11148 GCA_029822895.1 Maxillicosta whitleyi | reverse complement strand
AATATTGCGGGGTGTCAGTCACAATATGTGGGGGAACTGTGCTGCTTGGTGGAGGTTTGCGCTCTCTGAGTGTTTTTGTGGTTGTTCATGTTATGTTCAAGTACAATTTGTAAATGTGAACTTTTATGTTTGTTTGTTTGTTTGTTTGTTTTTCACTCAAAAGTTCTTATGTAAGATTTTACTGGTCCAACCCACTTTATACCATATTAGGCTGTATGTGGCCCCTGCACCCATGCATTATGGCATCAGTTTGTTCTGTGTAAGGTTGATTTTGTGTCAGTTACCCTTTCTTTCAGAAAATGTTTGTGTTTATGTACGTGTGTCTATCATCTTAGTATCAAATGTACTAGATGGGCAGGCTTTTCAGAGGTTCAGGGTTAGTTCATAGTTCATCTTCTGATGTGAAATGTCTACTGCAGACATATGTACTACCCTTTTTAATCACAACTTTTGGTCCCTCATCTCACTGGATCATCTGAATCTATTTCCGCCTATTTTCACTCTCCACAGGAAATGAATGAAAAGACAGATACGGCTGCTTTTGGGCACAAAAAATAGCAACCTAGAACGCTACAAAAATTCTTGCTCTTTACTTGCACTGTAGTTGCCCTAATAGGTGAGCAAGTAGATTTCTACAATGATTGTGAATGTATAATTCTGGTCAAATATACGGACGTTGTGAAAAACTAAATAGATAACTTAAACAGATATCTCCTAAAACACCTTCCAAAGTGTGGATGTGCTTGGACATGGAACATGTCATCACATTAATGTTGTCTGCCGCTGCTTCACGTCATGAACATGCACCTGAAACATCATATACAGGTCATGTAGGTGTGGACATGAGGTCAGTGTGTAACCTGCAGGAGATTAAAGCCAACGACGACACATTGGAGAGAAAATAGTCGGTGCCGGTGTTGTGATGAAATCTACATAACATAAAGAATCCACATTCTGGTGCTGCTTACCTTCATAACAGCCTCCAGTTTAATCATTAATAAAACATTACATAGTCTATTCTATAAGCTCTTTGTTTATTTTGTATGCATGCTACTAGCTAAAGCTATCAAATATATTATGGGGTTGAAAAAGTAAAATATTTTCGTACCAAATAATCCAAAATTGTACGAGTTTTCAGAACAGAACTCAACGTGTAATGGTCAGATTTTTTCCCCTTACAATAAAAATGTACAAATTTTAGTTATAGAGATGTTTTGCTCTAGTCATTCATGAAACATATTTACATTTTTAAAGATTTTTTTTACTGTGTTTTTTAATATTAAAGTCGCACAGTCATATCAAATGAATGAATAACATGATCATAAGACATAAAGTCTGCAGAGATGCAGCCGAGGCTGATGGGAATGTTTGTCTCTCAGCCGAATAGAAGACAAATTAAAATTATAGACACGCATTGGAAAGTTTATGGCATCATTTATGACTGCCAATTTTTATGACACTTATGCCAAGTGTTGTTGAGATTTTTAATTAAAAACGCAAATATCAAACATGGTCCTGAGGCAACACTGAAAGATGACACTGAAAAACAGACAGATTTTGTTTTTAATATTGCAAAATTGGCTTACATTTATTTATTATATTTGTTTACTGTAGTAATTTAGGGGAGCAGTAATATCATATTCAATTATAAAAGTGAAGTCTCTTGAAATATGTAAATAAGTGTGTTCATCTGGAAGCTGCTGTTTAGTTTGTTAAAGGTTAAATCTACTTATTATCAGCATATTTGTATGAATATTCAATATGTCTTATTAAGGGTAATGGAAAACAAGTTTGGCAAAAAAATAAAATAAAAAAGCACACACACATTTTTGACAACAAGCATTTTATCATGAACTTAATTTTTTAGTATATCATTAATGTTTGGAGCAACACAAATTTAGACGCTGTAATAAAATAATTGTTTTTTTTTCTGGACCAAACAGGTGACTGACATTACCGCCCATGAAAGATATCATTCTATTGTATTTTCAACCCATAAAAAGAGTAAGGTTTTTTTTTTCTTCTGTCTGTCACGGCTGACCTAAACTGTCCTCCACGCTTGTCAACTCCTCACATGTACAAAAGGCTTTGTTGTTGGAAATGACACCCAGAGGTGACACGCACAATGCCTTAAGAGCGAGAGAGTGTGAACACGATAAACTGTCTGCTCTCCTCTTTAACCCCACAAACCAGTACAACCCATTTCATTTACACCCAGCAACCTCCGAGCCATGCTGGAGAATTGTAATAAGGCGACCTTTGACCTCACAGGCTGATGAATATCAAGGATTACACCATAATCCACAGACAGGAGGGAAGTGAGGGTAAACTGAAGAGCATGATGGGTCGCATAAGGCTGCTGAAGCATGATGGGTATTTGACTGAAAAGATTTAATCAGGTCTTTAACCGTTCTTATTATTATCTACTGGAACAGGACTGTACTGTGTCTGGGGTTGTGTTATGCAAGGAAAAGAAGACTAACTCTGTGTGATTTACTGTGTATGAATAAAATCCATGCTGCAGAAGGACAGTGAAATGCCTCCAGTGCAACAATAACATGATGGATTATCCGAAGCATGAATTCAAGGCTTGTGAAAAACAGTTGGAAAATGTCTTCTGTTGCTCTGTCAGTTTGGATGTTTTGGGTTTTTTTTTTTTTAAATGCCACAACTGTTATTTTCTAAAAGCATGTTGAACGCTGCTCACCTACGTAGCTGTATATGATTTGAAGTTTGGCCAACCACCAGCATTTTAGTTCTAAAGGAGGATTCGAAATTGAGTTGATGTTGAGTTTTTTAGTTGTGGGTACCTCCGACATTTTGCACTAAAAAAAATAGACTGTATTTAAATAGTGGACAAACCTTCCACGGTGTCACCAGTCTGTGAACTACAGATGTTGGTTTGATGGAATGTAGTGGCTGGAGGTGAAGATGATGAATGGATGCAACTGGAAATCACTTATAAATTACATATTATTCTGAAGAAAAACTGATTACTTGACTTTTTGTCTCAAATCTTCACTTGAAAATGCTCGTCTAAGTAATTTCGTAAATTCTGTTGACTTAACTTCAGTGACAGTTCAGGAGTGTTGGTGCAGTAAAGCCCAGTGTCATCATGTCTTGTCATATTTTTTCAGTGTCAGGTAATACATTCCTACATTTTAACTGAGCCTCTACTGATGTCCTGGGCTCTTATTGTGAAGGAACTGGTGTCATCTGCTGAGTTTTGAGCCTTTTTCCTTTACAGAAAGCTCTACAGCAGGGGTCAGCAACCCTGGTCCTCAGAGCCTCTATCCTGCATGTTTTACATGTTGTACATGTTTTGGATGTTTCCGTCCAACACACCTGATAGGTGTTCTCAGGCTTCTGTAGAGCTTGATCAGTGTGTTGGAAGAGGGATCCATCTAAAACATGCAGGATAGTGGCTCTTGAGGACCAGGGTTCCTAACCTTTGCTCTACAATAATATGCTTTAACTCACCAACTGCTTCATAATGCTTACTGTTTTAGTATCTTATGAAGTTACCATTAGCTCAAACCATCACCAGTCATGCTTCCCCGGTGCCTCTCATCCACATACATAACACCAAGGTGATGACGGCTGCACGCACACTCATCAAACTAATGGGTGACTTCTATGGTCTGTGACACTCATTAGATTTTTTCACCTTCATCTACCCTGACACATTACAATTGAAGACATAGATACCAGCAGTATTTCCAACTGCAGTTCCTTAGAATCAGTCATGATCTAATTTGCAGTTTAAACAAGTGTGATGTGGAAACGATGACTGCTCAGACACTGAGAACGGACATTTGCAAGAGGAAACAGCTGGTGTCCAACAGCTACATT
The DNA here is from genome assembly GCA_029822895.1 of Maxillicosta whitleyi. Classification (NCBI taxonomy): domain Eukaryota; kingdom Metazoa; phylum Chordata; class Actinopteri; order Perciformes; family Neosebastidae; genus Maxillicosta; species Maxillicosta whitleyi. The sequence continues at coordinate 7,296 of JAPSES010066037.1, read as the reverse complement.
TGACACCATTAACAGATGCTGTGTTCTGGATGCCGTTGTTTTAGCCGTTTTAATGAAGTCGGTTACTTTTGTAAAAAGGCTGTATCTGACTGAGGTTTTTCGTGGAAGTGGAGGATCTTTATTGTTATTATTATCTGTGTTGGAGACTCAACTGATGTTATGCAAACAGAACATGGATTTCTTGGTCCACTCTTAACTATTCACAGAACTGTTTATACATTAATCCACTTCTTATTTTATGTGTCACTGTGACAGAAACATTTTTAATTTGTTTCTGCGCACAGAGAAGCTAATTTACATTTTAAACATTGAGCTGTCTTCATAAGATTTCAAAAGAGCAGCTGTTGAATACATTCAGCTCCTCATTTTATTTTGTTTTGCAAACCTTAAGCCTCTTTTGCAACTTAATTTTCTGATGGTGCTGGGGGTTAACATGGTTCAGTGGAATCTGTCTGACAGAAGAAATTAAACCAAACTCCTGGGGAATTGCTCTGCCCTCTCAATTTGTGCCAAATCACCAGGGAACCCGTGCAGCGGGGCAACTGATAACTCACCCTTGATTCAGCACAAACAGTCCTTTCAAACACTCGTTAATTAACTCTGCTCTGAAATCCCAGCCTTATCAGGTCTCCAAAAGTCTACACTCAAAAGCTGCCTTGGCTTTAAAATGCTCTTGAAGTGTACTTCATTAATATGAAATGTCGATGCAAGCTTTGCTCCATTAATCATTCAGGCTTTGTTGTTGTTGTTGTTCTCCTTCGTCTCCTATTTCTGATAATGGAATGAAGAAAGAGAGAAGGTCCCCCCTGAAAGGAATCAGATTATATAGGCCAGGTGTTCATTTACACTTATTGACAAGCTGCTTCCTCAGCCCCTGACTCATCTTACAAGTTGTTTGACACATACCGGACAATCCTCCTGTTAAATAAACTACATCCTACTGTAAACAAAGCCTGTTGAACTCACTTGTTAAGTATATTTGTCTGAGACCATGTCCACACAAAACCGAATCTTTTCCTATGCAATCTTGTTGTTGGATCAAAAAAAAACTGCTCCGTAAACACAGAGTCATTTCAGGAAATATCTACATCCACACAAAACCACTGAAAAGGACTGAAAACGATGTAGTACAAACACCAGGCCAGTGTGTGGTGTTGTAATGCTCTCGCAAAAAACAGAGAAGAAAACGTGGAGCATGTGCATAAAGCTGGCTTGGTTCTGCTGGGTCTGTGGTAGATCCAGCAGCATGTAGTGAATATTGTTGCTATGGTTGTTTGTTGCTCATAATGAAAGAGTAGCTGAAGATTTGGATTCAGTATTTCCAATAAGCTCAATAGCTGTTGGAGCACCAGCCCGCCTCAGTAGTCCATCATTGTCATTGTTGTTGTTGTTGTTGTGAAGTAGCATCTTGCTTCCAGGGTGAAAGGTTAGAGAGGTGGGACTATGACATCATCATTTTAGAAAAGTTGAAGTTTGCTCGTACAGACAAAACATTTTAAAATGTATCCACTCTGGGACCTGGTTTCAAAAAGGTGCTCTTTCAGTGAATGAAAACACCAGTTTCATGTGGACGAAACGCCTACAATACAAAACCTCTGAGGATACGAAAGAAACCATTTTCATATGTACAGGCCTTAATTCATTCACAGAAACTCTGAAAAAATTATAAACACACAAATAGTAATGTTTTTAAGATACCTATGTCATGTGATGAGACATTCTAAAAAGACAGAACTAAATATCACTTCATATGCAGCTGTGCTTGAATTAACTGCACTGATGTGCATAGTATTATTAGTGTATTGTGATGTGTGTGTAATCAGTACTGACGCCATGTAAAGTGAGTAAACACAGGAACAATAGGGGGTGCTGTGCAAAAGTGAACGGGGATCTATATAAACAAACAAGCTAACAAGCAAACTCTTGCATTTACACTGCGACAACGACACAGATGACCTATTTAGATTTAGAATAGAATAGAATAGAATAGAATAGAATAGAATAGAATAGAATAGAATAGATATATTGCACTGACCCTGGACACTGAGGAATGTGTTACATATATGTTCTTACATGAAGTATTGTCTTCATTTGAGGTATTGTCACTGTAAAGTGTTTAGTGCCCATAATGCACTGGGGTAGAACATGCTGCTGAATCTGGAGGTGCGGACCTGGATAGATATAGATATAGAGTAAGCTATAGATTGAAGCACAAACCCAATTTGGGTAGGATTAATAAAAGCAGTTAAGACTAAATGAATAAAGTATCACAATAAACCTTATTAAGATTGTTAAGTATTTACCTTTGTGTAATCTCTTCATTTTCATCTACACCTGCATTTTTCATTTACACTTAATTATACAATCATGTGAGGTTGAAGTCAGGATAACTACATATACATTAAATTACATGCTGTAAGAATGTAATGTCACCTACATGGTATTTTGCTTGGAATGTCCCTTGTGCCTTAATGTTGTTACATGGAAACATCATTTCTGGTGGAAGAGCAGATAGGTGGAGTGGGAAACCAGGCCTTTGTCACCAGAGAACACAGATTGTATCCTGGATGGTTGGATTCAGGCGCTCTAGATAGTGTTGAAAAAGACTGTGGTTCGGTTTAACCCTTTCATGCATACTTTCATCCATTCCTTATATACTGCTCACTGCAGTGGACACCTATTCTACAGCTGTTCAACTGTACCTCTGTGGGTTTTGTTGTTTTAGTTCCATATCAGCCAACACAGTGGATGCACCATCCCATACACTGACATTCATATTATTACTGTAACTTTGTTGTTCTTGATAAACCTTAACACGTTTGAGTGTAAATCAAATGTTAATTATTACACTGCTATAATTAACTGTTTTCATAAAAAATAATAATAATAATTTTTTGGCAACATTATCTCCATAAAGGTAGTAGTAACAAGTTTTGAAGTGAGAAAAACATCAGATTAGCTGCATATTTTTGTTTATTTCATAGTCTTCACACAGTATGTCTGATAATAATTTAAATACATGTTTCTTTGCTTCAAAATGTAAACACATGATGTCCAGCTGAGTGGACATTTTTGTCACTCCATAAAAATAGGGTCAATTATTAATTTTTTTTTTTTTTTTTTTCATGCCTAAAGAGGAATAAAAGCAATCAGGAAAAAAATCTTAACTAAGGTTCAAATAATTCATGCATGAAAGAGTTAATTATGAAAAATATATATTGCAAGTCATATTTTTTTCACATGTTGAACATCGCTATCATTGAAACTAGTTGATATTATATTGAGCTGTCAGATCTTTTACGTGAACAAAAGGATAATCTGTGAACAATTTCATTTATATCCAGGAACAACATTTTTACCACTTTGAAATGACATCGACAGCAGTTCACTGTGTTGAAACGTGATGTAAGAAAATGTATTTGTAGTTTATTTGCATATGAAGGAGACGGTACTGAAAAATCTTCTGCATTATTAAACTGTTCTAGGTCAGAGCCATCAAAAAAGGAAAAAAAAAACAAAAACAAAACTACCTCTATTGAGGTAAGGTTGAAGGCTGCATAAAAGTGGTGGGATTTTTTCAGTCCCAGCAAGAGGCTGATTTTAGTTTCAAAGCTCTACAAAAAAACACATAAATAGCAGGTCTGAGCTCCAACCATCATGCCAAAGTTGAGTTCTTACCTGCAAATAATTCCCTCCAAAGATGGTAGAGACCAAAATAGAGCTAAAAGAAATTAATTAAGAGTTTCCTGGTAAAATTCCATTCCGGATTCATGATATTTTTCCTCAGAACGTGACGTGTTAATTAGGTTTATCAACTGCTTATTTTCAACATCCTTAAATAAATGTATGAAAATAGATTTTAAAACGGAAGTGTAAGAAAAAAATGGGATCCCAGCTTGTTTCTGCTGCCCCCAAATGGCCAAAACCTGTTATTCACAGAAAGATAATAACCCACCAAGGGAGAAAACAGCCTTTATGGGGGGGGGGGGGTTGTTAATGAGTATTAGGGAAATTTCATTCACTCATTCACAGGACAGAATAACACATTTCTGTCAGAGGAAACCAAATCTACACGACACGAGATGAACTGTGCTTTTAAAATGTGAAAAGTGTGTTTACTTTCTTATGAAACCACTCGTCATTACATGAGTCTGTCTCACCATTAGAATGCTTTCGAAATGTTTCAATTGATCTTTTAAGACTCCAAACAACCTTGAACCCTTTCAAAGTCCCCACAGCTGCTCAATCATTAAACAGTATTTTTAAAGAAAAGCCCTCATGTGATGTGACTGCAGCCTTTACACTTAAGAACCACTGTGCCGGACAACAGCACTATCTGTGTGGAAGAGATGCATGATGGGTTTAAGGTGACAGCAGTGATTTGAAATTTCCCAGAGCTGTCAGAGATAAAGGCATCCCCAGGAGGCTGTAAAGCAGTGCAAGGACACAAAGTCCAACCATCCGTCTATTTTCCAAAATGGTCTGTCCGTTTCAGGGTCACCATAGAAACACGGGGACCACACATACCCAGGCATCCCTGTCTATCCTCCACAAGGATCCTGAGCGACTCCCAGGCCATCTGGAAGACGTAATCCCAGCAGCAGGTCCGCCCAGCTGGCATCCTAATGCCTGAACCTCAGCTCAGGCCTTTCAATCAGGAGGAGCTGTATTCTACCCCCCAGGTTTCTAAACTACTCAACTTTTCCTGAAGAAAAAGCTCAAGCTGTAATTTGTAGGGTTTTAAATGGGCAACACAGAAGAGCCAAAACCTGCAGTTCCCCAAAACGGCCACCAGACGCCAAGAAAGTGGAGTAGAAATTGTTGTGAAAGCAAATACAGCAACCAATGAATCAAGAATAAAATGTAAATAACTACTAATAACTAAATAACTAAAATAAATAATAAATATAACTAAATAAATAACTAAAAGAAACAGCATGATAAAAGACAATGAATGAAATCAAATGGGCTATAATTATAAAATGGTAATTACCAAGAATAAATTGTTTAAAAGGATAACGTGAGATGAGCAAAAACACATAAAAACAAATAAATACGTTTCTTTTGGCTTTTCCCCTTTGTTGATTTGTCACAGGTTTTTACATCGGATGCCCTTCCTGACACAACCCTCTGTATTTATCTGGGCTTGGGATGAGAATATTGAGACACTGCCCCCTTGTGGCTACAGGTATAGGGATGTATAGCATAACTGTCCATCTTCCGCACCAAAATTAATGATGTAAACCACTAAGCTAAATACAATTAGATGAAATATATGAAGAGCACATGAATAAAATAAATACATGAAGTAATTAAAATTAATAATATCACACACTAGACCTTTAAAGTATCTGCGCCCACTGCTTAGAGCCGCAGCTTTTTTCAATGGTTGTTACATATATATTTTGACATCCAGTCCCTTTAGGAACTAGAAAAGCACTCGGAGAGCGCAAACCTCCGCCAAGCAGCACAGTTCAGGTCAAACATTTGAAGACACTATATGAGAAAACAGGACTTCCACTGCCATCTGGTGGACATTTGTTAGTATACAACAGCATCAAAAATAACTAATAGAGAATCCTTTAAAATATTCCTGGATCCAGATGGTGATCCGGATCACCTCCAAAAAGTAATCACTTGCAGATCTCGCCATTACCAACCTATCCTGGAAATGTCATCAAAATTCATCCATAACTTTTCGAGTTATGTTGTACACAAACCAACAAACAAACCAACAAACAAATAAACGTCGGCAAAAACATAACCTCCTTGGCAGAGATAATAAGCCATACATACATAAATTGAAAAATGTGTCAACAGCCTGTACTGGTGTCCTAGACATCAGAAGTACTTCCTGTATTAGTATACACTGTTTCTCTCCCCAACATACTCGTAAATGCAGTTTTGAGGAGTAATCTGAAAGCTGGTGTGGTAGTTTTCCTCTCAATGTTTACTGATGATGGCGACAGAAAGCTGAGAATAAGGCAACATGGGGGAAAAAATAAAACAAAAAAAAAAACCAGACACCTGGAAATAAATGCAACAAAATCTACTAAACAAGTGCTGCTGGTAATGAAATATAAAACTAAATCACAGCTGTCCTGAAAACTGGGCCCCAACACTGTTTTTGCTTTATTTTATTATTTCATTCTTTATTTTTTAGATGCTCAGGTGCTTCAAACAGTTACACTGCTTCTGCAACATAACTGTTTCGCTAATAAGACAGGACATTTTACAGTATCCCGACTGTGTGTGGATACTGACAGACAGAGGACGCAGGAGCAGAGGGTTCTTGGACAGAGTCAGATAAAAGAACATTTTGAAAGTGTCATCAGTGGAAACATTGTGCTGGTAAGTGATGAAGCCTCCTTTAAATTGGTTTCACAGCAGACAGCCAGTATTTGTGTCTGACAAATTGGCAGCAGCGTCCTGTTGGCATTTTCTACCTGAACAAGCACAAGTCAACAGGGAATGGAGGCATCTCTCTCAGCATGGCAAACAGGCGGATCAACATACCAAACAGAGCTGGGCTGGGGAGCAAGTGTTTGTGCTGTGGAATCATAAATTCGCTTCCTCTTTTTTGTATGTGTGTATGTTTATTTCCCAAAACTGTGGCTTATTATTAATACATATATTCTCGTCTATGGAATATATATTGAAACCAAAAATGTATTATTTATTCACATTACTTTGCATGTTTTGGCATATTTTGAAACTATGGTTGGTTATGGTTATTGTTATTGTTATGTCTGTATTGATGAATACAGTAACGAGGCTGTCCCACTTTATTCAAGATTGGACATGACATATTGAGACATTTGATTTATTCAGTAAAATATTCAATATGAGATACAGTTCACCTTTGTATTGAAAAAAAAAATTTATTGTGTTATGTCAAAGAAACGAGTGTAATATATTAAAAAGAAATATATTAGTTTTGGCAGTCGCACCTATTGTTCTGTATATTTCCTGTACACCTTGTATCTGCAAGTGTTATATGCTATGTTTACGTCCTCTATTGTAAGTCGCTTTGGTTAAAAGCATCTGCTAAATGTAATGTAATAGTTCGCAGCCATGGGTTGATGTGTCACTGTGAATGTATGTAACCACTAGAGGGAGTAGTGAGTCACAGTAGCCGCTGTAGTCTCACATGGTGTTAAAAACACTGCTAAAAAAAAAAAAAAAAAGCCACACATACAATATTTGACATCACTACCTGTGGTTTTGATTCCAGGAGACATTCAGTGGATTTAACTGCACCAATAGTTCTGATCCTTCCATGGGTCAGTACTGCAG
>JAPSES010065985.1:0-11149 GCA_029822895.1 Maxillicosta whitleyi | reverse complement strand
ATTTAGAATTGACTTTCAACATGACATGTCTGTTCTTGGTGTTGGATTTTATCAAATACATTTACCCAAAAAATTAGACTTTTAATTTAGTGTGACTTATATATGTCTTTTCCTTCTTTATTATGCATTTTATGGTTGGTGAGGCTTATACTCCAGAAAATATGGTACATTAAAGAATGTTAAAATCATTTTAGTTCACATCTTAAGTGAGTCAAACCAGTAAAATATTGTCATAATAACCTATAAATAATGACGACAGATTTTTCTCTTTTAGAAACAAGTTAAATTACACGAAATACTTTACATATACAAACTATCCTTTCACAAAAAAAGTGAATAACATGAACAAGCTAAAATTTCTCAAGAAAAATAAGTAAAATTTTAACAATATTACACCTTTTCCATGTTTTAAAATGAAAAAGTAAAATTCTATTGTGAAAATGTGAACATCTACAAACCTGAACAAATGTGAACCTGAAATGCTGTAAGAAAAATAAATGCACTTTGACCAGTATTCGACCTGTTACTAAATGTTTTGTTCATTTGTTGACCCACTGTGATCTGTAAGTTGTATTAAACACCTGAAAATGATAAATTGAGGCAGAATATTGTTAAAATTAATTTTTTTTTTTTTCAGGTTATTCATGTTATTCAGATTTTTTAAAGAACACTTTTTTAATGTAAATATGTTCATTATGTTACTCTTTTCACTCTCAAACACAGAAAAAAGTTTGAAGTTGTCATTATTTTTAGGTTGTTATGTTATTATTTAACTGGTCTGATTGTATCTGAGTGCATTTGGCACCTGGACTAAAATGACTTTGACACCCCTGCTGTAAAAACACTAATAGTTTTTCTTTTTCTCACATTTATTCACTGATACTCCCTAATAATTTACCTCCAGCTTCTCATTCCCACATCAGTCTATTGAATCTGGAGGAAATTAAAACGGAAGTATCTGAGGCCATGATCTGACAGTCAGATTTAACCTGGAAATGTCTTCATCTTTGACCAGAAAGAGAAAAACAAACCAGTGGCTCTCACGCTGTCGTGGGAAACAGCAGATATGAGGCTGATGTCCTTGGTTTTCTGTTTCTCGGAGCATCCTTCAGTTTAGCTCAAGTAAATTTCAGGTTTGAGAATAGTAGTTTCACAAAATAAAATAGCAGTTTTCAGACATATTGTCACCCCTCTTACAGATAGAATGCATCCAGTTTTCATGTAATCATCATATGACTGAAGTGTGTAACTAATGTACAACGATATTTGTATTTGTGTTTAATTTAACTCTGTCAGCTAATATTAAAATAACTGATATTAGGAACTTAAATTGACACTACTATATAAAATGTATAGACCTAAATCCACTTCAGATAGACTGGATAAAGTTAAATAGTGATTGTAGGAATCAAACAATGGGGTAAAACTGCAAACAAAATAAGCTAACCTTTTAAATAAAACCACCACTGCTGAATGCAATTATATCTTCAAAACATGTGCCTTACATATGTGGTTTCCCACATTTTTTTCCTTCTAGTTGCAGTTGTTGACAAGTATTTTTAGGGAAAATAATGTCCATAAGACACACAAACAAACTGTGTAATTTTGAGGTTTAACAGAAAACTTATTAGACATGGTCTCACCACAAAGATGCAAAAACGTTCCTTTTAGTAACAGGTTAAAATCTGCTACTGAAGTGATAACTTAATTACTTACTTTTAAGACAACAGAATTCACTATAAGCTAAAACTAAGCAGAATCTGAGTGCACTTACTAACTTACTATTGTTCTCGCTAAGCTAATGCTAACTATTGACAAGTTGTTGACAATGTTAACAATGTAGTCGACCATAATGCTAACCAGGCAGCTTGAGATTAATATTAACATTAACACATGTGGCTTTGTCTGATCGGATTAATGCCTAAACACACTCCGATAGAGCACAGGCTGTGGTGTCCAGTTTGTGCAACACTGTGGCTAATTCGTCTATGCTAACAGGCAACGAGTGCTAACTTACAGAAAAGGTAAAATGGTAGCTATACATTTAGCATTTGCATCACAAAATTATTTTACTGGCTTGTTAGTATAACTTACCAACTCCAACCACAGTCAACGTTTCTATGAGGAAATATATATACACATTACTGCACAAAAAGCAGCTCTGAAAGTCCATTTCAACAGGTGAATGTATTTGTGCGATCTTGTAAAGCTAGGCTAAGCTAACTAGCCACACTGTTAACTAGCAAACTTCTTTCACTTAGCTTCTAAACCAGGGAGGTCAAAGTGTTTTTATTTTATGGGTCACATTCAGCCCAGTATGATCTGAAGTGGGTCAGACCAGTAAAATATTAACATAATTAACCTATAAATAATAACTATAAGCTTTTATCTATTTTAACAGTTTTATGCATAGGCTTCTCATTTCCACCTGCCTGTAATGCACGTGATCACAGTGGATCTACAAACACACAAAACATTTAGTAACAGGCAGAATGTTGTTCAAATTGTACTTCTTTTTCTTTAAAAAAAGAAAAAAAAAGGGAAAAAAATTTCAGGTTGTTCAACCCCACATTTTCCATTTTTGTTATACTGCAAAAAAGTTAAATTACAGTAGAACGTTTATATCTACAATCTATCCATTCACCAAAAATGTGAATAACCTGAATAACATGAAATTTGTAAAATAAATAAATAAAAATAAATAAATAAAAATAGCACAATTTTTTACATTACTATGCCTGCTCTATTTCTTTTAGAGCGCAAAAGTTAAAATTATATTATGAATATGTTGTGAATGACATGATAAACCAAGTGCAATTATAAAAATAATATTATGACTCTGTTTACTTATATCTTACAGCTCACAGTGGATCTACAAATGAAGAGCTCTTTTCCAAAATGCTATAAAAGCCATTTCATTTTAATTTTTTTTTTTTTTTTTTACAATCTCATTTCAAGATAATATCAAGAAAATTGGAACTAGGTTAATGTTATCTCCTATTTCCACAACTATTTTAAACATTATAACATAGATTTCAGTCATATTGACAGAGAAAGACAATAAAAACACTTAATTTTTGAAAATGGACAAATAGCGTTTTGGAAAAGAGCTCTTCAAATACACAAAATATTTAGTAACAGGCCAGACTGATCTCAATAAAAGCTGTTGCATGTCACCTCAGTTTTTATGGCATTTGCTGTGCTATACCTACACATTTTCGACCTTTTACATGTTATTAAACTCCATTAGAACACGTGTCAATTTACGACATGATCTCCAGTTCATATAACAATAACCTCTAACTCCCTAAAGATAACACACCAATTAAAAGTGACTTGTATGTTTACGTGAGTGATGACGTCACATTGCAGTTATTTCTCTTTTGTTTATATTTGTTCAGGTTATTTATTCACTTTTTTTTAAAGGCTAGTGCGTAGATGTTTACATTTTCAAAATGTCATTTTTGCATTTTTCACTTTAAAACACAGAAAAGGCGTAATATTTATTTAATTCTATTGAAGAAATTTCAAGTTATTCTCATTTTTTGCCAAAGGAATGGAATCAGTTCTATTTTCACTCTGCTTTTACTTAAGTATCCATTACTTCTGTGGGAGGAATTCAAGTGTTGGACTCCTGACACCTATGCTGAAGTGTCAGTGCTTCTAAAGGATCATTCCACCCCCAGAGGTTATCTCAATTACTAAGAATAACAGACATTCCTGTGAACCTCTCGCCTCTGTAAACTCGCCCCGGGAAGGGATGCTAAAGCCAATGGCGCATGTCAGGCCTCTGAACACAGTCTGCAGCTGGAGGCAGAAACAACCGGGGAAACAATTTAAGCAGAACATGTGGTTTTCCACACCAACACGTTCTCAAAAGCTCTACATCAGTGATGCAAAATGGGTCAAAGTTGTCAACAGTGGCCGGAACAAAAGGGAACGGGGCTGTTCTTTCACCTCTTTCTGCTGTTGCGTTTTACTGTGTCTGAGTAAAACAAACACGGTGGTATTTACAGTCCAACCCTGGAACGGACAGGGCAGAGTTAAACCTAAACAAGGGCTTACATGCTGATCTTCATGTTGACAGCCCCTTGAAAGCAAAAGCTTCTGTTTACACGTCGTCCACTTCGCGTTTACACCTTGTCTGGAAGCTCAGCTGACAACACAAGAGGTCAAAGGTTATCCAAATATTCAGGTTTTCTAGGGATGAGAGACAATCGCTGGAACTTTGTCTGCCAGCTCAACTGCTCCGATTGGCAGCTTAATGAGTTTATAGAGCCAGGGCTGTGAGCTAATGAAGCGCCCCCCCGGGTGAAGGGGTCCCACTGGGAGGGAGGCCCGGTTCAGCCCAGATGAGCAGGAAAGGGAGATTAGTTTGGTAGAGCGTGGTGTGAACACAACTGAGGTTACAGGTTCCAAGACGCCCCGTCAGTCATCTGCCCATCGCAAAAAAACGAAGCAAAACCAGAACCAAGACTGGCAACGAAACAGAACCAAGACCACCAACAAAACCAGAACCAAGACCACCAACAAAACAGAACAAAGACCACCAACAAAACCAAGACCACCAACAAAACCAGAACCAAGACCGCCAACAAAACAGAACCAAGACCACCAACAAAACCAGAACCAAGACCACCAACAAAACAGAACCAAGACCAGGCAAAACCAGAACCAAGACCAGCAACAAAACCAGAGCCAAGACCAGCAACAAAACTGAACCAAGACCAGCAACAAAACAGAACCAAGACCAGCAACAAAACAGAACCAATACCACCAACAAAACAAGAACCAAGACCACCAACAAAACAGAACCAAGAGCAGCAACAAAACAGAACCAAGACCAGCAACAAAACCAGAACCAAGACCAGCAACAAACCAGAACCAAGACCAGGCAAAACCAGAACCAAGACCAGCAACGAAACCAGAACCAAGACCAGCAACGAAACAGAACCAAGACGAGCATTGAAACAGAACCAAGACCAGTAACAAAACCAAAACCAGAACCAAGACCAGCTACAGAACAGCCAAAACCCCCAGACAACTGACATATCATGTATCAGTAATTATGGACAACTCTAAAACGAAAAGCAGTGGATAAATAATTTTTACTACTAGAAAAAGTTACGTGAAATGCAAAATAAATGTATTATTATTAATAATAATAGTTGTTTTAAAAAAATTATATAGATCAGCACCCCTAGACAGTCCATCCATCCATCTGTCCATCCATCCATCCATCCATTCAAAGCTGCAGAAAATGTAAATATTCATGTGAAGTATAAGTCACATACATTCCACCAGTGTTTGAGTCTGATCTGTGCAGAGCGGGGAAGTATCTCTGAGGCTGTTATTGATGTCTTCATTGAAGGGTCAGCAGGGTTACGACCTTCTGTCTCTCAGTAGGTGAACTGTTGAACATCTTTCATCCGATCCCTGCATGTGTCTCCATGACTTTACAAGCCTTGTGGTAGACTTTGTTTTGGCTCCGAAATGCCTGGGATTGTGTTACGGGGCTCTGGAAGGACCCACACCATTTAGTTTACGATGGGCTGCCTTAAAGTTTACGACTGCGTGCTTTGATCTGTCGTTAAACACCCCGGAGATACAAGCGAGATGGACCGCGAAGGTGAGCAGAGACCGTTGGCCTGACGCATGGTTCAGTCCGGCAACAACAGCGATTGCACTTCAGTTTCCAAGTTTTGGTCACATCTGCTGATGCCAGAGGGATTCTGTCTCACTGCTGACGCTTGGGTTTGATCATTTTATCATTTGCATGTCAGCTGCACCAAAACAAGTGGTCGGAGTCCAGACAAAACAACCAATTTATGGAGGGAACATGACCAGACGACGCTAAGTATGAACCGAGTGAACAGGTGCTGGAGGCCAGTTGGTGAAAACGTCCTGAAAAGCTCCGTATTTTTAGAAATTAAAAAAAAGAAAGAAGCTGTAACATGGACCCAGAATGCTCTAAACCAGTGCCCCCTGAAAATCCATAAAGCAAGCACAGGATTGGAGGGGGGGGGGGGTTCCAACAAAAATCACCAAAAATTACGAACTTTCTGGCTCTTTGTACAAAGGAGATGCGATACATTCTCCCATGTTGAAATGCAAGCAGTTGGACCAATACAGTGTCTCTCAAGGGGGGCAGGCCTCCATGTAAGCCCCCCTCCCTGACTGAGATCTGAGAGATTGAGGTTGCAAATTTGTTTTTGGGGTGGTCGCAGGTGGGAAATGATGACCTGGGGGGGTCTTTATCTACAGACTTATATAACCCACCACATCCTCCACATGTTCATCGTGTAACTTTTACCATAACCCCCCCCCACACACACACACACACACACACACACAGTCATTTTTAGCTTGTGTGAAAGTCTCTGCAGCACTTCCTAGTTTATGAATGAACTATATAAAGCAAAAAAATACGGAAACAAAATCCAAAAAACCTGTGAAAATCAACAAAAATGTGGCAAAACTCTCCATAGTAGAACACTCCAAAACTACACTATTGCCATTTATACAATTATTTACAAGAATTCAGCAAAAACTGTGTTAAAACTTTGCTAAAACTCGGCTGAAAGTAATAAAAAATATCTTTAATCAACTCAGATTCTCAGATGCCATTTGAATTTTGTCAATGGTGCGAACCCTTCAGGAGTTACGGTAATGCGAATGAGTGTGTTTGCCAATCTGTGTCACCAGAGACACAATCGTCCTAAAAGGGTTAGGCTCATCTTTTTGTTTGTTGAATCTCTGTGATGGACTCAGTGGGTGGTTGCAGCTTTTATTTGCAGCCGCCTTAAAGCACCTTTTATTGGTTTTTACCTCATTTAAAGGTTTGTTTTGTTGCTCTCACAGTTTGCGACCCCTGTCCATGAGTTGTGTTTTTTGTTTTGGGGGAAATATAACACTGTTCTTCATTACTACTATTGTTTTTTTGTTTCCTGTGAATCCTCAACAGATCTAATAAGTAATTTACTGCATTACATGGAACAGCGTGTAATGACTCGCCGCTGCTCATTTTCATTTTCATAATCTTGTTTCAATTATCCCTGTGTTTTTGAAGAAGATTTCTTTGTGATTGTGTTGACTCCTCTGGGATTTTATTACATGTTCTCCACTTTTTGTCAAGCAGACAAACAGCGCTTGGTTATAAACTGATGTAATGTACGGAGAAAAACAGCGTCACGTCTGTAATGATAAAAACCTGTTATGAGATCAGATTTCTTCTACTTCTACCGTCGTGTCCTCTGGTCTGGAGTCCTCTAGTCTATGGAGGTCCACCTATAACCTGTGGACCTGATGATTGATGGGAATGCAGCCTCACAAGCCCAGTCACTAACCTCTGTACGGTCTAAGATCCCAAACAGACCTTATTTCTACAGTTTTCTGTTCCTAATATGAGGCTGGGGGCTTTTCTCTGTTATGTATGCAATTCAAACTAACACTATGTCCACACTGTAGCTAAACGTGACCCAAATACTACTTTTTTTTTTAACTTAAATTAATTTTGCATCACATTTTTTGACCTAAGAATAAAAAGTAATTATGAGCTGTGTCGTATTTGTTCATTACAGTATTACAATTCAGTCATGTGACATAGAACCCGATGAAAACAAAACTAATATTTTCTTAAAATGTTCAAAAAACACAAACAGCATCAAACTCCAATAAAAGGTTCAATGTAAGAATAAAAAAAAAACAGTAAACAAAGGAAGGAAGTCAAATAACATGATAATAATGTGTCCATTCCAACAATAATTGCACAAAAAACACCAAAGATTACATGTAATTTCATGTTGACTGGTAACTATAGGACCAACTTTTCCCAGAAATACATGAGATAATTAAAAAGAAAAGCACTGAAATCTAATAATATGAGCTGCAACTTTGTTATATGACATGCATAAATTCTGATATTGTTAAAATAACACAACCAACAACAAACTCACCCATAAAAATGATCTTATTAGGTGAGTATTAATCAGTTTTTGGCAAATGTCCAAAAATGATCAAATATTTCATGTAACTTGATGCTGACAGGTACCTAGGACCAATGTTTTCCCAAAAATGACACATTTTCATAAAAAGTTAAAATAACACAACCCAACCCCATTAAAAACAGATGGAATTTGTCCATTTTTTTTCTGTTTCTAGCCACTAATTGTACAAAAACCATCAAATGTTCCATGTAACTGGATGCTAACTGGTAATTAAGACCAACCTTTCCCAGAAACACATGAGATCTGATTTTTAAAAAAGAAAGAAATTTGATAGTATGAACTATTTGATATTGAACCTAATGAAAGAATTCCAATATTTTCATAAAAAGTTAAAGTAACCCAAGTAAAAGTTAAACTTGTCTATAAAAATCTATCTTATATATTCAGTGTTTGATGATAATTGCACAAAAAGCATGAAATATTCAATGTAACTGGATGCTGACAGGTAACTAGGACCAACTTTTCACAGAAATAATACATTTTCCTAAAAAGTGAAAGTAACACAAGTCAACCCCATTAAAAACAGATGGAATTTGTCCAGTTTTTTACTGTTTCTGGGCAATAATTGTACAAAAAACATCAAATATTCAATGTAAGTGGTAACCAGGACCCACTTTTCCCTGAAATCCGCATCATGATGGCATTATTATGGGACACGGATCTTATAAAATATTAAAATTACTCGAAAAGTTGTCTAATTTTTTCACTTTAGTAAATAATTTGCACTTCTGTAGCCTTCCAATGACACAGACCGGTGTTTTCCATCCACCTACCACGTTGTGCGAATGCTCCAAACTGCACAGCGCACAGCAACGCGATGCGTAAATATCCACCGAACAACAGGCGCACGGATCCAAATGCGCAGAAGTCCATGGCTGCGACTCCGAGGTGAGGACAGATGCTCGTTTTAGTCGTCTGGTTCCATTGAGAAAAAGAAAGAAAAAGAGTTTGAAAGTGTCGCAAACTGTAGTTAAGTGCTCGCCCTTTCCCGGTAATGGAGGTTTGCGCTCCGCTCTTTGGAAACGGACGCTTTCCTCTGCGCAAGATGACAAAGACCAGAGCAGAGAGAGAGAGAGTTAGGGGCTGGAGGGAGGGGACGCAGATCAGGAAAGCTGTGTGTCCTGTAGGTGGGTCCTCTGTGATCAGATGAACATCACCACAGCATGAATGCAACTCAATAAACCGTGCGTCATCGGTCAGAGTCTCCTTTTGGTCTGTTGACACGCGCTGCTGGAATCCATAACACACACACACACACACCCGAGAGAGAATCCGAACAAACTGGAAGCAGAAGGTCAGATGGAACACACTCAGCAGCAGCAGCCTGCAGCCACATGTTCCACTCTCAGGTTTCCACCGGCGCAAAGTCACGCAGGTGATGCGCACTGATAGAAAATGCGTGGAAATGCCCGTGGAAAAGGTGCAACTGTTCCAGGAGGGTCAAACCACCGGTCTGCATCCACAATAAAAAGTAATATTTACTCCAGAAAACTTAGGAAAGTGTTTTCACTTAGAACTGTACACAGCAAATATGTCAGTGTTAATTTAACACCATAAAGTGTCCATATGTGTCCACACTATGAGGTGTACAATTAACACTTTGAAAGTGTACTTAAGGGTGTAAGGATGTGATTTAACAACATAATTTGAACAAAAACACCACACACAGTGTTGTTTTAAATCAATGTGGTGTTAACAACCCCAACACTCTCTATTTAACACTGACTATTTAACACTCCCATATTTGCTGTGTAAGTAAATTCTACAAAGGCGGTCATCAAATGAACTTTACTAATATTAATATGGACATTACATTTGACTTTATCCTCCTTTGTCAGTTTTACGTAAGACTCTGTTGCTTCAAAGTGAAAAATCTCACCTAAAACCAACAGCTTTTCAGATTCAGATTTGGTTTCTTTGTCGTTCCAAATTTGTTCTCAGTACCAGCGGTATACGGCCCTAATAAAAACTCTAAAAACAGTGATCACACAACGACATACTAAGAATAAAACCTAATACTTAAGAAATAAATAGGACAACATGACGGCTACAGTGTAAAAATAAGAGCGTCATGTTCTAAAAGAGCTTCATATAAAAACACAGTAATTTTTAAAATACTTCTAATTTATTTATGGACAATATATAAGTAACATTTACACAACATTTTACATATTTGTAAACTGCAGCAGAGATATTAATAAACCAATAAACCAATATTATAAACAGGGATGTCAAACACATTTAATAAGGTTCCACATTCAGACCAATATGAGCAAAAGTAAAATAACATAATTACTGGTAAATAATGACATCTGTTAACCTTCCGCACCAGTGTCACCGGTGTAAACCACTAAGATATCCAGTTGCTAATTTTGTCACTCAAAAGTTCTCATCCTGTTATTTATATTATTTCACTTTATACCATATTAG
Organism: Maxillicosta whitleyi; assembly: GCA_029822895.1. Classification (NCBI taxonomy): domain Eukaryota; kingdom Metazoa; phylum Chordata; class Actinopteri; order Perciformes; family Neosebastidae; genus Maxillicosta; species Maxillicosta whitleyi. The sequence goes on along the minus strand of JAPSES010065985.1, from coordinate 713 downwards.
ACTGTATGCGGCCCCTGAACTGAACTGAGTTTGACCCCCCCCCCGGCCTCATGGTAAAGCAGCCACTGTCACAGCTGTTACAGTGTGTTGGCTCATATAATAACATAATAATATATAAATGATATCAGTTCCATAATTATATGTGTAATTTCTATGTTTTACTGTGAAAAAAGGCAAAATTGCATTATTAAAATGTTTACATCTACAAACTATCCTTTAAAAACGCGAACAAAAAGAAATTTATTAAGAAAAAAAAGTGCAATTTTTTACAATTGGCCTCGGTTCCTCATTTTCACATGTTCATAACGCACAAATACACTAAATATTTAATAACAGGTACAATATTAATACAATTACATTTAACTCATTTCTGGTTGTTGACATTTTTTGTAAAAGGCTAGGCTGTGAATGTTAACATTTTTGTGTAATTTCACTTTTTTTACACCAAAAAATTGTGGTTTTCATTATTTATAATTTATTTTGATAGTGTTTTATTGATCTGACCCACTTTAGATTGAATTGACTTAAAATTATTTTAACATCTTTGATCGTTCATATTTTCAGTGTCATTTTTGTATTTTATTAATTCATTCATTAATTCGGGCCGGATCGGACCCTTTTGTGGGCTGGTTTTGGTCCCCGGGCCGGATGTTTGCCACCCCTGAGTTAGAGGAACAGGAAAGGGCAATCATGGATCACTTCTACCCCCCCCC
>JAPSES010065956.1:0-11149 GCA_029822895.1 Maxillicosta whitleyi | reverse complement strand
CTTTAATTGAATTGTTCTGTCTATGGAACTGAACTAAAATGATTGTTCATATATTAGTTTAATTTTAACATTTCACAAAGTCATCACCAGGGACCCTGGACCCTTTGGGGGGCCGGATTTGGCCCCCGGGCCACATGTTTGACACCCCTGACATATACATTTGAGTATAACAGTAATGTTTTGTGCTACTTAATAGCTTATGTCAAAGAACTTGCAAGAGACAGTCAATATCAAACTTAAAGGAGCCGTATGTAAGAATTATGTTCCAAGTAATCAGTAATCTGGCCCTGATATGTCACCAGACATTAAGGAATCCTGTTCATTTAAAATACTGATATCACTGACAGTAGTAATCCAGCCAGAATATTCGCAATTGAAAAGCTAAGTGGCAGCCCACAAGTACTGTTTATGTTGTCATTTTGTGTTTTGGCCTGATGCTCCACCCATCACCTACGTCCCAGTCATGCAGTCAGTAGCATGTTGGTATCCAGAGGCGCTTTTCCACCAAAACTTTATTAGCAGGTACTTTTTTGGGGCACCTGAAAGTTCAGGGTAATTTATGCAAATCAGGTTGATGGCGTACAGGGAAGTGGCAAAATTATTTTAACTGATATTTATGCATTTACTTTAATAACTGCCAGGTTAGATGCCATACCAAAGCTACTTACACCGAGGTGATACATTCTGAAAAATAACTGTTGGGCGCTCAGGCTGACTCCAGGCACACTTTTATCTTAATCTTAGCCTTTTGAGTGTGTGAATGCCAAACGGCCCCAAACTGTTCTCAATTTCTTTTAGTATTATGAAACATTTTAGCTATTTATAGCCTGAGACACTGTAAAGCACCGTGATAGTGAAATGACAACAATGACAACCAAATCATTTAAAAACAATAGAACCTGTAATTACAAATTCACCAGCATAATTCTCGACGTTCTCTAGCACACAGCTCCGCCCCTTAGAGTTCCTGGTAATCTGGAAAGTACTACGTCCCTACCAGAAACTTCTTCAGGTAAATTCAAGGCGAAGGGAAAGTCATTTACCCAGGTGATTTTCGGTGCAAAAGTACCAGGGCTTTTAAAAGTTCAGAGTAATGCACAAAGTTCCGGTAAAAGTTCCTGTGGTGGAAAAGGGCCTCAGGTTGCCAGTTCCCACTGAGCTGTAGCTAGGAACATTTGTAATCACAAATCTGTCATTACTAAACCTAAATGACCTTGTTATGATGCCCAAGCATGCATTGTTGAAGGGGGTTAAACATGAAAAAAATCACGGGATAAGCATTCCCAGGAGACCCATACACCAGTGGAGTGGGCCCTGACAGGTGAAGGATCTTTAGTTTCACTTTCATTGTGCACCACTCAAGCAATCACGGACCACTACTACCCCCCTTACCCACACACAACTAATGGACATCTGGAACCCCCAACACCACCACTGACATTGCTAACAAACCATCATCCCTGAAGCATAATTAATAGACAATAAACTTACAGTGTAGGACTCATCGCTTGCCATGGAACCTCCTTGTAGGAGACCTGGCAACCTTTAGTCTGTGGAGGAGGCTGAGTGGATACCACTCTACTGTACTTTGAATGTGACTGCAGTAGCAATTTTGGCCACTAACATATATACAGCTCCCTTAACTGGAAAGCTAGGTGTTCTACAAGCTTATGATGTGCGGTGTAAAACATCAGTTGTTAACATTTTATATGATTTGCCCTGTCGTTGTATTTGATGCCAACTTTATTCCTAAAAGCCACAAAATCACACAGTATTCTGAGATGACTACTGATGGAAAACAATAATAAAATAGAGTCCTCCACTGATACACATATAGGTTATTTTGATAGATTTAATTAGGCTGTATGTGGCCCCTGAGCTAAAAATCTGATACCCATGACTGTTAAAATATCAGTGTCATTTTTCCATTTCATGGGCTGGACTGGACCCTTTAGCAGACTGGTTTTGGCCCACGGGCCACATATTGGACACCCCTGTCTACAGCCATTTCCACAGTGACCTTTTGTTTTCCTACTACTGTATTTCATCCACTACACCTCCCTCTTACAATCATAGTTCTCATGCGTAAATTTCAGCCGTGAAGTGCACATAATAACAGCTATAACACACTGGTAATTTTACAGGATGCTTGTCCATTCTGGCTGATTTATAGCTGAACACTTCACAGAGAATATGTCCGGATCAAATGCAACTACAGTGTGTGAAAGGTGTTTTAGGACATCTAAAAGAGCAGTGTGAGTGGGACTTATTCACCAGCCCATTGACATATAGGTTAGTCACATTACGCACAGGCCTGGGGACATTGCACTGCAACAAGTCAGCCTACATTCTGAGCTCAGTCAGTGTTTTCACCCACATATGTGTCACTGACCAAACAGACAACAATCTGTTATCACCTATTTATCATTACACTAACCCGACTGGACCACTTTGAATAAGTAACCGCTGACAACTACTAAAACACCACATATTCACTGCCTGTACGTTGACTTGGTACAACAGCTGTGTAAATCCGTAGCCCTGGAGCCTTTCAATGAAACATGTACAATTCGACCTGAACATCGGAACACATTTATTAGCTCCGATGTGAACGTTTGTCTTCAAAGAACAATCTGGTCACAAAACAGAATGCACAAGTAAACAGAACCACTTACCTTCCCCGGATGTTTTTCTCATTGTCTTGGTGTAATCCTTAATTGCACCAGAAACGGTATAAAAGTATAGGCTAATATTTTTTTTTTTTTTTTTTTTAAAAGTACCTGTCGTTAAGTGTCCTGTTTGTTTCAATCACGGGTTAAATCGACCAGACTCGGGTTAAAGTAGGCTAACAACGGACGAGACAAAGGTTCGGAGTTGAGTCAAAACTAGAGGGTTGAAACCGGCGTGGAACGAAAAAGGAATTAAAACTATCCGACACGGAACTGCCGCCGAATTATCCGTTAATATTAAATAAAGAAGGCGAGTCTGCGGCTTCAAACTACCTCCGAACTGCAGCCTTTTCTAACAGACTGTGTGGTTTCAGACTGGCTAACCAGTTAGCCAGGCGCTACTTCCTTTCTCTTTGCCCAAATAACAGCGGCAGTCTCAGTCTGAGAGGAGGAAAAAAAAAAAGTTGAGGGGGAAAAAAAAGGCTGAAGCCAGATTCAGTACAATGAAGGCACCCTGTTGATCCAGTGTTAGTCATTAGGACAGCGGCCCCTGCCGGTGCGGTGCGGTATGACTACTATATTACATAGGAGGCAGAAGGGTGGCCATTAAAACTGATTGTAAACTATAAAGTTAATAGTATATAGTTGTAGTATAAAGTAAATTAAAAGTCCTTTAAAGTCCTCACCAAGAAAAAAGCAATGAAAACATTTTTTCTTCATATTGTTTTTATTTCCATTTCTAATAACAACAATCCAAAATAATTTCATGAACACACCCCATAGTTTTTGAAACATTGACCTCTACCAAATGGTTGAGATGTCACTTCATGGTAAACGTGCAGTTTCAAGAATATGCATAGATTTTATGCATTTAACTGAAATAAAAATGTATTTATATGCATATATAACTCTTGTCTATGAACATGACTATATATATAAAACTGAAAATTTGACTGAAAGTCACATGTAAGAGTGGGTATATTTAAAAAATGTAAATGTACCCTAAAGGACACTTGAACCATTTGGTCGAGCATGTTTTTAGACAATTTAATAAAGTTCTGTCAATATATATAATGATATTATGTCAAAATGTATCACATGAGCATCAATTAATAGTCAGAAGTTTTGCTATTTTTTTAGAAAATAATCCATTTTATTTACATTAGTAAATAAAATTAGCTTTAGCATTATCTTCTCTACCTTTACCATAAAGTGTCAAATGAAACGTTTGGTCGAGCATGTTTTGCAAAAATTATTTGACCCTTTTTCATCTTTCTTTTTATCATTCAAGTTACACAGTTGTGTTCAGTAACTCCTCAGACATGATAATATGTCAGAAAACATGAGCTCACCTTGAACATTCTGTCAAACAGAGGCCTCCTGTGAGGAGGAGAACTTCCTCTACATGCTGTTTCCAAACGCAGTGACATCTAGTGGAGCTTTTTAGTACAACGTACCTCAACCAGTGGTAGAGATGGAGCTGAAACAGGTGGAATTAAGTCAAACATGTTTTTCAGTCAGATATAGTGAGTTAGAATGTGTTCTACCACATAATCGAGCAGAACGTTAAAGGGTTAAAATTGATTGTAAACTATAAAGACCACGACTGTTCTCTGTAGTGACCTCCAAATGAATTATAACCATTACCAGTGATTTATTGTCATTTATTATAATCCCTTGCATTTTTCCTGTAAAAAAACAAACAAACAAAAAAAAACACATATATTCTTATAGCCTATTTAATTTACTGACTACCTCACCCAGAAAAAAGCAATTAAAAATTTTTTCTTCATATTCGTCATATTTCTACCTCAACCAGTGGTAGAGATGTGTAGAGATGATAAAATGGACTATTTTCTAAAAAATAATAAAACTTCTGACCATTAATTGATGTTTATGTGATAAATGTTGATATAGGATCATTATATAAATTGAAATAACTTTAGAATGTTGTCTAAAAAGATGCTCGACCAAATGGTTCAGTTGTACTTTAGGGTACATTTACTTTTTTTTTTTTTTTTTTTAAATGTACCCACTCTTACGTGATTTTCAGTCAAATTTTCAGTTTTGTATATAGTCATGTTCATAGACAAGAGTTATATATGCATATAAATATCTTTTATTTCAGTTAAATGCATTAAAAACTATGCAGATTCTTGAAACAACACATTTACCAGAGGTCAATATTTCAAAAACTATGGGGTCTGTTCATAAAATTATTTTGGATTGTTGTTATTAGTGCCCCAAAGAAATAAAAAATATGAAGAAAAAATGTTTTCATTGCGTTTTTCTTGGTGAGTACTTTAAAGGGATAAAGAAAAGTGTACTTGATTCATCTTTAATGTGGAGGTCAGAGTTCACATGGCAGAACATGTCATGTCTGTTTGAACTTCCGTCTTTATTCAAACAGAAACCAGAACAGAAGCAAAGTTTCTGAACCTATAAAAATGTTTTAACCATGGAGATATTTTCACTTTCCTCCCAGTTTTTATTTATCTCTTAACAGAAGAGCGGTCACAGCCACGCAGGCTCTTCTCAGGGATTGTTTCCTCTGGTTTTTCTCCCTTCCTCTAACACAAATAAATTAAAAACAGGTGTTCTCATATGCAAATGTTATTCATGCATATCTGATTCCTTTATTTTCCTATACATTTTTGTAAATGCACTTCATATTTGTATACTGTTAAGTTGAAGGTCATTGCTATATATACAATACTTCCTCTTGATGACCTCACTTCCTTCCTTGTTCCCTTCATGAACTTGTTTGCACATGGTAATTAAGATGCCCAGAATGCAACACTCACAGGACACAAGAAAGATAAAAACATGCAAATAATAATAATAATAATAATGTAATTTTTTTAATTAATAAAAAATAAGCATACATATAAAAATCTACTAACTAGTAAATAAAGCAGAATGTAGTGTCTGACATCAACAGGTCAAATGAAACTGTGTCTACTGACGCTTCTGGAACTCTTCTACCTATAAACCATACTATCCTGGGTCATCTGTCTTTGTTATAGAACTGATCCTAATCACTGGTTGTCCAAAGATGAGGCAGAGTCTGAGTGCAGTGCAGCTGTGTTGGAGTGAGGAGTATTTTGGAGTCAATCCCAGCTTTAAAGGGACAGTTGTGTATTTGTACATGAATGTGTATTCCATCCCCTCATCAGTGTAGTACATCCACACTGACTTACCCCCGACAGTGTCCTGTGAGCCCAGATCTGGTCGAATTGAGGGGGGGGGGTCAGTAAAATATAATGTTTTTCTTCTAAAAATAGCACGTGTTCAAAAGAGTGATTTATTTGCATCACAAACCAATGTCCATAAATAGTCACACATTGTAATCCCTTGGCCCTACTTTCTCTCTCTTTGTATCCCTCCACGCTGCCACAAGATGACACTAGTCTACCTGTTTCACTGCTGACAAAAGTTGTTGATAGTGCGCAGCAGTCAGCAGCATGACAGCGCACTGATAGGAAATAAATGATGATGATGATGATGATGATGTTGTACTTTATTTATGTCATTTCTGAGCAATTGACGTTCCAGTTACAACTGATCAAGATAAACATTAAAACACAGACAAACATGGGGATTCAGATACAGTTGAACTGATGTCCGCAGCACTTTGTTTATGCAGAATGAAAATGAACAAACATGAGGAAATTGAGGAGAGAAAAAATGTACATAGTGTAATGTGTGCATAGTGTAACTGTATAGGGTGTAATTTATGAAAAAAACACGCCTCTGCATGAAGCCCAAAGACAACAGTTACACAAAGTAAACTTGTCTACTACTGCCTTCAGTGTTTTGTGTCTTGTTATTTCCTGTTTTATTTTGTCAGTCTTCCTCCTGTATTGTGTCTGGTGTCTTTACTTCCTATTCCCTTCTTTTCCCACTGGTGTGATTACCTGACCCTACCCCAATGGGTTGCACCTGTGTCTCACTGTCTCCTCCTAGTGTGTGTGTGTGTGTGTGTGTGTGTGTGTGTGTGTGTGTGTGTGTGTGTGTGGTACCAACAGTATAATTGTACACTTAAAATAGCTATTGATATATAGTAAATAACAACAAAGTCAAATAACATCTACAAACGATATGTGCACTGCAGTCTTTAACTCATTTGTTATCAACTTACTAACTTGTTAAAGATTTAAGATGGAACAAATATAGAACTTGAAGTTAATAAAGCTAAATATTTTTATGCTTTAGAAAAACTTAAAAGTTCAAAGGAGTAAGTGATGATTCCAATAAAGGAAAGTGAGGACATAGGACATTTTCTGACTTGTACTATATATACTTTAATATGTACTTATATGTATTTTGGTTGTGGGAGATGGCTGGTTCAAGACCCATGTGGACCCCTGGGAAAAGGTCTTTTACGCTATACTTCCCAATGTCCACAAGGGGGTGCAAGCCCCATTGTGTAGGTCCCAAGCCCTGTCAGGAAGGGCATCCGACATAAAATCAAGCCAATCAACCTGTGAATGTGTCACTGCCCCCCTGTCAACCCCCCTGAGCAGCGAAAAACAGCTGGTTTACAAATGTTGACTTTGTACTTATATGTATTTTACATCTGTTTTTGGGTTGGTTTTTTTTTTGTGTGTGTGTGTGTGTGTGTGTGTGTGTGTGTGTGTGTGTGTGTGTGTGTGTGTGTGTGTGTGTGTGTGTGTGTTGGAAAAACAATATTCAATAGTACTAACAATGTTCTTAACCCTCAAAGACCCACAACTATCTTTGACACATTGTTTTGTATTATGTATTTATTTTGGTCTTTATCACCATTTATTATCATTATTATCATTATTAAGTTATTATCTGTATTTTGGATTTTTCAGTAAAATCATGGATTTTACCTATATTAAGGGTTAAAAAGTTAGTATGTTAGTTTTCTTTTATTTTTTTTACATTCTTTTATTTTTCTAGATTTTTCATATTTTTATGGTTTAATTTGTAATATTTATTGTGTTTTTATATTGTACTGCACTGGAAGGTGTGTGTCTGTGTGTGTGTGTGTGTGTGTGTGTGTGTGTGTCTGTGTGTGTGTGTGTGTGTGTGTGTGTGCATAATTTCATTGTAATAACTGCACAATGACATGTACTATTCCATTCTATTTTTATTTCTCATTCATGTAGATGTTCATAACAGCTCAGCATGAATTTAATAATTATTAATTTAATTTGAGGAAAAATATTTTTAAAAAAGTGACTTTTTCAATAGAACATATAATTAACTGAACATAAAACAAGTGTCTCCATTCACTATCATTTATTCCATGTTTTTTTTTCCTGGTGAATCAATGTTTGCATGTTTTCTACTGATCTTCTGAATGTCCAAATGAAAAGATGACAAAGTGCATTTTACTCCTGGCTCTTCCTATGATTGTGGAGTAGAATTCATTGGATTGTTCACCCACTAATAAGGAACATGAGCTGGGTTTAGACTTAGACCGGTTAGTTTTACCCTCCTGATGATGTGTTTTTGCAATAGTAATCCTCCTATAATATATATTATATTATATATCCTCCTATATTTCTCCTATTATAATCTTACCTATTATCTACATGTATTAATAGGATTAATGGATCAACAACTATTGAACATTGTGAACATCAGTAAACATTTTTTTTTTTTTTTTTTTTAGATCAGTAGACATTGTTTGTCAGCAGAGGATGTTTGGGTCTGACTAGTTTTCATCAACTTCCTGCTGGAACATGGTTGTAATGATGTTCTGTGGCCACAAGATGTTGACGTCTCAATATCAGTAGAACGTGTGTGAAAGAGTTTCCACTGTTCAGCTTCCCCCCATCGTACTGACAGTTACAGTCTCAAACAAACTCTATCCTGTTGTTGTGATAAAGACTGTTTTTCCTCATGTATATTTCAGTCACATTGTGTCTGTAATACTGCCATTAACTGCACGCAAGAAACAACAGAAGTTTGCATCAAAGGATCGAAAGAGGAAGGGCGGTGGTTTCCTACAAGGTTTAAAGCTCCACCAATCATAACGTTTATTTGTTTTTTTCTAATCTGGCTGGTCTCATTACTCATTGCTTTCCTGTATTTACAGACGGATACATTAGAAATGTTTATATATATATATATAATTTTTGGCATTCTTCCCCAAGTTTTAAAGGTACCTTCAATGAAAGACAGTTTTTATTTATTACATGCTCACAAGAAAATACAAGCTTATTGTAAAAGTGATCCATGCATCAGTGTTCTGATGCTTTTTTTTACAAGTGCAAGGACCACATTCAGCCCAATTTTATGTCTTACTGGGCCGGACCAGTAAAATAACAGCATAATACCTTGTAAATGACAACTTTTTCCTTTTTCTTTTAGAGCAATAACAATATGTTAACCTTTACAAACTATCCTTTCTCAATAAAACGATATGAATAACCTGAAAAAATCGTACATTTTGTTAGAAAAAGTTTAACAAAATGATGCGTCAACTTATCATTTATTACACACAAACATTTGGTAACAGGCAGAATATTGTTAAAATGTACTAACTTTTACAGTAGGTACATCTCAGCTTATTAGTGACAACACTCACAGATCCCAGTGTATCTAAAAAGACACAAACCCTTTAGATATAGATATAGATATACTTTATTTATCCTACCCTGGTGAAATTTACACTTTTTAAACAGAAGATGTCAGAAAAAGTAGCGCAAAAGTCATAACTTGCGTAGCCCTGGTTGCGCAATTCCTATGGGATTTAGTTACAGAAAAGAATGAAGTAAAAAAGAAGGAATAAATCCAGAAAAATAGAGAGAGCTGCTGTAACTCGCTGCCACACACACGGCACCATTTTAACTCCTTATTAAACTACTACTACTACTTTGTAAAAGGCAGAACCGTGTTAAAATTGCTCAAATTTTCTTTAGATATTTCATGTTATTCACATTTTACTTTTAAAGGATAGTTTTAAATATAAATATTTTCATAGTGCAATGTTATTTTTTTCACATTAGACCAAAAATAAAATTACTACTTATCATTATTTATATATTATCATGTTATTATTTTACTTCAGATCACATTGGTCTGTATCTGACTCCTGAACTAAAATGAGTTAATTCACTAATTCATCCCGCAGGGCTACATAGGACCCTTCCGTGGGCCGGTTTTGGCCCCCGCGTGTTTGACACCCCTGGTCTAAACCATAAAAGCAAATATTTATGAGAATATACTGCCACTAGTTGTGATGTCAACCTCCAAAGCCTGTGTGCACTTTGCATACTGCATTATCAGTGTCAGGGAGTATTTGGAACCACATGTTGCATTGTTTTTCTGGCAGTTCACCTACATTTATATTTGGATAGTGATTCAGGTGACCTACTTTTTAGATGCTTCCATGGTGCATTTCTGTGAGACTGTCTGTCCATAAGTCACTTTTGCATAATTAAATTCTTAAATTAAAATTTAATTATTAAATGTATTATTATTATTATTATTAAAGTCCGATTACAATCAAAATACAGTATATTAAGAACAGTTGTGTCTTGGAATTTGAAAGATTTTATTGGCCAAATGTCAGACATACAACTCAAAACACATTTAAGGACATAACTGTAAATAAATGAGAAAACTGCATGAACAAACTATGAACTTACTGTTTTGTTTTTTTTATTTGATTTTATTTTTCAAAGGTAAACCTCTTCAGTTTTAACTAGTGTAATAAACAGAATGACTGTGTTATCTGTTGTATTTTTGCAATGAAAAATCAGCTGTTTTCCTATTTAATTTACTGCGGATGTTCATAAAAATTTGATAAATTCAAAGGTTATTATATTTTTAAAAAAAAGGGGGGGGGGCATATACATTTTCAGCAAAATATATAATTCAGTTCAGTCAAACAAGCGTCTATAACCACTGTCATTTGTCAGACTGTCTGTGGGTGAAGACATAGACATGGTGTTTTTGATTTTGTTTATCAAATCTTAGTGTGAACACTCTTTTATCATATTTTCAAGGCCTTTTTATTTTACAATCATTCATTTTAAGGGTTATAATATTGTAATACAAACACAAATATTATCATTTTTATGTGATAATACACCAGACCCCTCAGCTCATCTGGATCCAGTCTGGTGTCAGTTCCCAGAGTCAGAACCAGAACCAGAACCAGAACCAGACATGGAAAAGCAGCGTTCAGCTTCTTTGCTCCACATGTCTGGAACAAACTGCCACAAAACCTCAGATCAGCTGAAACACTTCATTTATTTAAATCCAGGTTAAACCCACCTGTTCTCAGCTGCATTTGAACAGAGTTTACATTCAGAACTTTCTTTTAAGCTTAAAGTTTTTATCTGTTTTCATTGGTTTTATCTGTTTCTTAAATTTTTATTCGTATTTTTTATTTTTAATCTTGAATCCTTTTAATTTTCACTTTTAATTTTCACTTTTTATGCCTCGCTTGTGATGCTTTTATGTCTCATGTAAAGCACTTTGAATTGTCCTGTACA
>JAPSES010065945.1:0-11150 GCA_029822895.1 Maxillicosta whitleyi | reverse complement strand
AAATTCCTGGATCCAGACAGTGATCCGGATCAGCTCCAAAATGTAATCATCTGTTCCTTGTGTCAGAGCGAACATTTACTGAACATTTCAGAGAGAGACATTAAAAACTGTGATGCAACAATTGGTGGAATTATTTTTATTTTGTTAATTAAAATGTCGGTTTTGTGTAACAGACAATTACACTGACAAATGAGAAAACATTTTTAAAAAGGTCAAAACAATAATCTAATTGTTGTTAATCTAATTGTTACAAAAAGAACAAAACAAAACAGTGACTGCAGAAATAATGTCTAACAACAATCAGTACTAAGAGTTAAGAGTTAATATAGGCAGTGATCTTCTGGCGTGTACTCTGAACTAGTCAATTATAGTGTCTTGGCAGATCTACTTTACACTCTGTACATTTCAATCCATTCAATTTACAGGTTTTATCTAGTGGAAAATGTATAAATCTGTTGTATAAAATTATATTAACCAATGTATATATGAAATAACACTTTATGATTGACATGGCTGAGAATGTGAACCCAAATGCGAAACCAGACAACAACCAGGTACAGTTCCAACAGAATTTATTCCTTCACAGGAGGAGTACACATAAAATATGAACAGTCACAATAAACTGTGTATCAGGGAGCACCCTGAGGGGTGGTCGGGGACGGTCCGTGGTCGATGCAGGGGGGGCAGAAGACAGAGACGTAGTCGGAGCCAGGCGGGGGGGTCGAGGTCGGAGGCAGGCAGATTGACGAAGAGACAGTCCGGGGTCTAAAACCAAAACGGGTGGTCAGAGCAGGCAGGGGTCAAAGTAGGTAGCAGGCAGATCAGGGTCCAAACACACAGGCAAACTGGCAGAAGAAACGCTGGAATGAACTGAACGAGCAATTACAATCTGGCAGCTAGTGAGAGTCTGAGCAGAGTATATATAGAGGCCACCTGATTGGGATCACCTGTCCCAATCAGGTGGCCCTGATCAGTAATTAGGTCAAGGGGGAGTGACAGAGAAGAGGAGCAGGGCAGACAGACAAAACTACATGAAAACAGAATAAAACTAAGACAAAAATAATCAAACCATGACAATGATATACATGGAAAACATCAGCAAACCAGCACTTTGGTCATTTGTTTTCCAATTAATCTTATTAAAACATGTAACATGTTCCAGCTTTAAAGTCTGAGGCAGATTTAAAAAAAAAAAAAAGTGGACCAGTGTATATGTTAAGTGTCTCTCTGCTCCCCCCTCTCTCTTTGTGCTTTAAGCAAAACACAAATAACCAAACAATCTGTTTTATATGTAATGAGAGTAATAAATTGGTATATTTATCCAGATTAAATATCATTCTAATAGAATATTTGGTTGCTGTGGAAAATTAGGTTACACAAGTTGGTCTTACTGTTTTACCTGAACCTGGCTGTTTTTCTTAAAACACACACACACGCACGCACACACGCACGCACGCACACACACACGCAGACACACACGCACACACACACACACACCTTGGCTTTCATATGAACACCTTCACATGACACAACAGCAGCTTCTCTCAGTCCAGTTCAAACAGAGGACACAGGTGGACTGAAGCACTAGCTAGAAAAAAACATCAGCTAATTCTTACCTAAAAATATAAACAATGATCTGATCAATGATGAACAATGATGTTACTGCGCCGGTTATGCCGAGCTGTGCTCTCGCTGCGGCAGCGGTGGTCTCTCTCTCTGGCACTGGAACCGGTGGGCTGACCGGGAGCATGCTCTCTGTGGCCTAGCTCTTTTGAAGCCACAGTTGCTCATGGATGGCTTATTAGGCTGAAGATGTTAGTTCAGCAGAGTCCTTCGGTGCCTCTTCTTCCATCTGTCCTCTTGGGGGCGCTATCCCACTTCTGACACCAATATGGCAAACGGTGAAGGAAGCAGAGTTGGCTTTCACGAAGAACGAGCTTTTATTTTGACATCCCTGGTGTAACCAGGAAGTAAGCCATCTTGAACACGGTCCAGTACCATTAACCCCCTGAACCAGAGCCATGGCTGCACACAGCAGCCTGGCTCATGGTTCCTTCCCTCACACAATCACCATAAACAATCAAACTAAATAAAACATGACAAAACTAGACGATTACATTAACAACACATGGCAACTTAAACCCAAATAAACCCAAAAACAGGACACGAACATAAACCCCCAGCATGCCTTGCCACAGCTGCCACCCCCCTTACACACAGTGACGCCAAGGTCGCTACATTATTAACTTAGCTCTGGAACTGCTAGATAAGCTGCAATAGAAATGATTGTGATCCAACGGTGTTATTCTCAGTGTAGGAACTACAGGCGCCTCCAGAACTTGGAAGTAGGTCCATATTTTGTCCGTCATTTTTGACAGTGGGAGTTGATCAAAGTGTCACTACTCTGATATATATTAAAGATTCTGTTGCTGCGTGACTGGAAGGGCAAAACCAGTCCCTTAGGTGCTGCAACCAGGTATGGTTGGGTGTGGTGACTCTTTCACAGCCTGGACGTGGTCTTTCATCAACACTGCCCATGTTGTTGTGCTGGTCCACCAGATTTCAGATTGTGGGTTGTGTACAGTCCATACATTTTGCCACATATTGTAGGTCAAACAAGTCTGCCTCATCCCCAAGGCCCTCAGATGTTCTTCCTGTGACAGACGTGGCATTTTTACATGCACTGAAATAACGCTTAGGCTGTTCCAGGCCACTCCTCAAATTGTACAGATTCATATTGTTTATTGATCAAAATGAGTCTTCAGCCACCCACCATCCATCTGTAACAGTGACTCTCCAAACATTCAAATCCAGACCCAAAATGCACCTCTGCAGAATAGCTTACCCATCATAAATTTTACCCCTCAATTTGCAGACAATTTTATGTACTACATTTTTTTTGTTTAATCTAATTGTTTACTTCTTTGTATTTTATACATTGTCTATTTCATCTTCTGCTGTACAGTGTCCTTGGGTGTCTTGAAAAATAAAATAAATTTATTATTATTATTATTATTTGGTCCACTTTTCTAAAGAGGCTCCCAGATGTGCAGTGAAGTGTGACTCTGAGACCACTCATCCATTTCTCAGTCAAACACTAAGCGATAAAAAAGATTCTATTAACCCATCCTCCATACTTAACCAAATATACCAAATTGTGTACTGTCAGTGACTGTATAACACAGATGAAGCAGAAGTCTTCTACAGAGAAATCAATGTAGACTTTGAGATCCATCTATCACAGATGTAAAGTGCTTTACAAATAAAATGTATTATTATTTTTATTATTATTATGCTGTTATGTATGCATGTCAGCAACTGAAAGAGTCATTAGCTTAGTAATAGTCTGTTAACATCAACTAAAGACCTGCACAAAACAGACTCCCAACACAACATCACATAAGCATTTTTGGCCCCTGCCCTTTAACTTTAATGCTTATTTTCAGTTTAGATTGAACAATAAATGGTTTTGTTGAATGCTCCTCATAATCTGAGTCCATTCTCTGTACAGATGGTGTAACAGAGTCCATATGCAGCTGAGAAAATGCTTTGAACCAAACTTTGATTTTGACAGCGACTGTCTGCTGATACGATTGTTGTGTCTTTAACCAGGCGTCTCTGGTTACTGAGCTGAAGAGCTGGTGTTTGTCCAAGCTGCAGAACATTGAGGGTCGCTTCACAGGAGAATCCAGTAGAGAGTCAAAAATACAGTGCTCTGGCTCTGTGGATGAGTCTCTCGATGAGACACCTGAGGCTGGGGGCACAGCAGGGGCTGGGGGCAGGCTCACCAAGCTGCCCTCTGCATCAGAGGACCCTACCCAGGTCCTGGAGCACCACGGCAGCCCTGTTGTCCTGGGGTCTGGTGGAGGGGGGCCTGGTGTGGCGGAGGGGGGCTCTGCTAACCACTACTTTGTGGTCCATGTGGACAGATCTCCAGGTATGTTCCAAGTACTTTGTCCATGTCATATCACTGTGAATGAGTAATTAACAGAGTGGACAGTAAATTTGGCTTTGTTTTATTTTCTTGCACTGATGGAAACCTAACTCCTCTTTGGGGATGAATATAATATACTTAAATCTGTAGTTATGAAGACAACCTTGTCCTGAAGTGAGAAAAACTTTCCTACAGTTTAGGACAAGTAAGATTAGAACTTTTAAGGACTGTTTTTTGGTCACTTGAAACATTTAAGAACAACTTTACAGTGATCAAAATGGATGGTCAGTTTGGTAAGGGTTGGTACAACGCAGGAGAAATAATTTTGTAAACCAAGAGAATCTCCTTCATTGATCAGTTCTTCAGTGTTTTACAGCAGTGTCATATCAGAGTATGTCACTGAACTGAGTCCCTGATCTGTTATGTATCTCCAGACTCTCGTCAGTTCTGATTCCATTTGTTGTAATTCAGTTATGTCGTCATCTTCACATTAAGTTGCACATTTATTAACAATAGTTTGTTCACGTCCTGCTGTTGCCAGTTGCCATTTTCAAAATCTGCACTTGTCCTGTCTAGTGCAGAGGCTCTACATAGATGTGCTGATAATGCAGGACATTAAACATAGGTGTTGGTTCGCTATAGTTATGTGTGTTTATGGAAGAGGCAGTTACTAACTGTAAAATGACAGCATATTTTTACATTAGTGTGTGAAAACAGCTTGTAGAAAAGTGCTTTCTTGTCTTAAATTTTTTGAAAACTTGACTTAAGATGCCTTATCCTAGTTACGTGTGAAAATGTGGACCCTATTGGGTCTCTGGTTCCATCCCTTTGTGGGTGGATTTGGCCTGATCACCATCTCCTGGATCTCACTACCAGTGTCTGAACATTTCAGATGATGACCACTGTTCCCGTGTAAACGGCAGTTCTTCTGTAACAGTGAAGAGTCCTGATCCTGCGGTCCGACCTAAGGAGCGCTTAGTGGTGTGTGCTGATCCCCAGAAGAAGAACCAGCAGCTACAGGACATGGACCAGGTGGAGTCCAGGATCCACAGAGCCAGCAGCCTGTCTCCTGGAACAGAGCATCGCACCAGGGACAGGGAGCAGGTCCGAGGTAGAACCAAGAGTCACAAAAGACACCCCCACTCCAGGACTAAGTCCAGAGGGGCCACAGGTGCTCTAGGGGTCCAAACACTAGAGGTTTTTGGGGAGCAGCCAAGTGAGCCATCATTTGCTCAGGAGAGAGATAACATGCATGCTCTGGAGGTGACGCAGTATTTCTTTGAGGCTGTGTCGATGCAAATGGAGCGCTGGTACGAAAGGAAAGTCCAGGAGGCCCAGTGGCAGGCAGACCAGCGGGCCCAGGTTGACCGGGCCGCCCTCATTGACAGGATCACATACCTGGAAGAGGAACTGCGCATGCTCAGCACTAAGAGACACGACAACTGCTGACAGCTGACCTGGACCTACAAAGACCTGGAAATGGAGTCAACAGAAGATCATCGTCTCCTTTTCCAGCCCAGGTCCTCTGTACATGTTGTCTGTAAATATAGCTGTAGGTTTTAGACAGATGTCAGAACCAGAACCAGAGAGAGGACACACAGATGAACCCAGCAACTTCTCACTGTCAAGACACAACACTACACACCACAGTCTTATATCTACACTTTGGTACCAAGTCATAGCCTCACACACACACACACTCATATGGCTGCTACTGTACCATGCAAGGTACTACCATTTTTTTTTTTTTTTTTTTCAGTGTCTTGCTCAGGGACACTTCGACCAACTGAGCCACAGCCACCCCATAATCTATCATCTTTCTTATCCACTTGATATTGTTGTTTGATGATGTAAAAAAAATGGGCCGTTTTGACCAATCACTGGTCAGCAAATATCACATCTCCTCATCTCTACTTTTGTCAGAAAAAGCCAAACCATCAGCTCTACACGTTCATCCATCAGTCGGAAGCTGCGCTGCGGTTCATCTTTCTGCTCAGTCTCTGGTCATAAACGTGTCCTGTTCATTTCTTGTAGAACAGATCCAGATAAAGTGAAGTCTGTTTAATCATATCTTCTGTTCATATTTGACTACATAACTTCTGTTTCTACAGTTTTAATTGTTTTTACACGTGCAAATGTAAAAGAACTAATTAAATCAGATACACGCAGGTAGACAGAGTATTAAGGCAAAATCCAGTTGTGATCCAACTTCTCATAATCAGATTACTGCTGTTACATATCAGTTTCCACTGTTTACATGATCACTTGAATAATATAACCCCAGAAATCAGATAATGAGCAGAGCATGCATGTGAATGTAAACAGGCTCATTGACAAAGACAAATAAAAATACAATTTTGTGTCAAAACATGAAATGCTAGGAATTAATAAGTGAATTGGTTTTACTCAAAAATCTTACTTTTTTGTAACCTCAAAATACCATTTGTGCAGTAGGAACCATTTTTGAGACTCCTAGTGTAATATTTATAACTCTTATTACATAAATACACACAAATCTATGCATGTAAGAATACTTAAGCATAATCAACATAATTCTGTTGATTTCTAGTTCTCTAGGTCTAGGTCTCTACGTTTACATTCACACTAATGTTATACTATTTAGAAAGACACCAAATGGTCTAGAATGATTGGAAATGAGACAAAATGTACTAAATCAAAGCACTTCTAAAACAATTTCATGTATAAATGCTGCTTCCTGTCACCAGTATTTATATGTAACTTACAGCATTCAGTAGGGTTTAAAGATGATGGATATAAATGTTATAATACGTAGTTTTTGTAGTTATAAGATATATTGCTCTTAAATTAAATCAAATCATGTACTCATGATTAAAAAAAACCTAAACAATATGAAAAAAAATCCATTACTAGAATCTCTGTTTATTAGTTAGTAAAGAAAATGTAATTGAATATTCTATTATTCACCTTTCTAGTCCCTGTAGGGACATTCACTAGAGTATGAGGAACAGAAGGAAAACATGGATTTATTGTCATCTTCAATTAAACCTTTTTCACCACTTGTAAATCCATCATAACAGTGTTGAGCATATTTTATATTAAATACTGGTAACAGGATG
Organism: Maxillicosta whitleyi; assembly: GCA_029822895.1. Taxonomy (NCBI): domain Eukaryota; kingdom Metazoa; phylum Chordata; class Actinopteri; order Perciformes; family Neosebastidae; genus Maxillicosta; species Maxillicosta whitleyi. Next base: position 4,118 of record JAPSES010065945.1, on the reverse strand, counting down.
TAGTCCTTGCACATAAGCATTAAAACATACTGGGTTAAGCTGGGCTCAGGTGTTCCTGTCCAAGGTTTCCCTATCTACTGTACATAGACTGACCTTTAACACCCACAGTGTGAAAAATACAGATGACCCTACAGAGCTACGGCACCCTGCAGACCCCACTCTGGACCTGGGTCGATGTGTGCTGCCTCAGAACAGGACCAGACATTAGATGTGATACCGTCTACAGTCAGAGGAGGCTCTTCTATGCTCTCATTCCACTAGCGACATCTCTGCAGCTTCGATCACCTCAAACCATGACAAGGGATATTGGTACCTCGGTCCACAGGCGATCAGGAACCAGAACTCTGAATACCACATGTACGTGTGAGCATGAGGAATGCCAATAGTCTTGTGTAGTTTAACAGCCAACAGAACATGTTTTCTATTCAAAAATAAAAGCATCATTCAGACAGTGTGTGGGTTCTTTAATGCATTATCTACAATAAACCAAAGCAGCTGGTTATTTGGTCTGTAACAGAGGTGACGGAGCTCATTCAATGGACCACACTGTGGTCTCCACGTAGAACCAGTCCACATTAGCTTCAACTTCTGGCCAGCGCTAATGTCTTCTGAAGCGTCTCCAGGTGATTGTTGGCCTGTGAGACCATCATACGGACGGCATCCTGGAAGACAAAGGACATGCAAACATTAAGACAACCTACAGCCTGTTCACGTTCACCTAAACCTATAACCTGAACAGAGCTTTGAAATAATGTGGTGCCTGTCCAGATGGATGGAGGATTGGAAGGACCGTCACAGAGTTGTGCTCACCACGGCGTTCCATAGTCTGAGTGAAAACTAAAGCTTGGTTGGTGGAAATGTGCCAACATGACAACCCACCTGGTTTGTGGCATTCTTATTCCTCTTGAACTCATCTCTGGCCCAGTCTCTGAGGTACTTCCTGTCAACCTCATCTGGTACCTGCCGTATTGTCTTCAAAATGTTTCTGTAAATACCCAGAATCTTCTGTCTCTGCAAGAACTGGAATAAAACAACAAAATTCACAATGCATTCACCAAGCCACAAAATAATACTACCAAAACGGTACACTGACACTTTTTCACAGTCCTAAATGCCCATTAATATGCAACATTATATTCTTGTCAGTTGTCTGTGATGATTACACTGGTACTTCTGACAGATCTGAAATTATTCCCTTTTTTTGCCTCCAGAACATGATTTCATTTCCTAATGTTGATGGAACATGCAGATGGTTAGTCTGGGCACAACAAATATCAGATGAAGGGAGTCCTACTGTTTTTATCCACTTTTAATCTGTAAAGACCTAAACAGACACCAGGGATGGACTGTAAAGGAGGTTGCCACTGTCACCAAGTTTCTGTTCCTAAAGCACCTCCTAAATATTATTGGTGTGACTGTTGTTATTATGGAATCTATGTAAAAATATGTGTTGTGATAGAGATGACATTGCGTGATGAAAAAAAGGCAGCACGTACTGGAAATGACGCAGGGATTATTTTCTTCTGTTCAGGGGTAGTAGGCTGATGTTCTCATACCTGACATGTTTCAGCAGTCACTACAGCCTTCTTCAGCTTTGCCAGTTCGTTGCAAAATCTACATATCTTCTATTCAAAATCGAAATTTACAGACAAAAAGAAGGCTTCTCAATGGAAGATCCACTATCTGCAATTATGAGCAGCTTTGTCGTGGAGGACTTGGAATCACAAACCATTCAAACAGAACTTACACACTGCAGACCCACTCTCTGCAAGAGATACGTTGATGACAATCTGGAAAAATTAAATATGGACACACACAGGAACTTATGGACCACCTAAACAACATGGACAGCACCAGCAATATCAAATTCACACATAAAGAGGAAACCAACAAGACAACAGAGGTTTTCTGGGCGTGAAAATCAACCACAGAAACAGCATCAAAATCCCAGTTTAGGAAGCAAACCCACACACACAGACCAGTACCTCCTCTGGACATCAGAACAGAACACAAACTATTGGTAGACACAACATTATATGAATGGGCAGCATCAGGACAGACAGGAGGAGGAAAAACATATTCAACATGCACTCACTCTGCCAATATCCAAAATGGGCCACAAACAAAGGTAAACAACAAGTCAAAAGAAAAGGAAAACAAAGCAGGTATAAATTGAAAAATAAAAACAAAGACATAGTCACCATTACCATAGATTCAGAGAATAACAGAACCAATACAAAGAATTATGAAAAAACACAATATAAACACAGCAGTAAAACCTGACACAAAACTGCATCTCAAAGCAAAAACAGAACAGGACATGAAATGTAACATCAGATACCAAATACCATGCAGCTTATGCATTAAAATATACGGGAGACAGGAAGGACATTGAACAAAAGGAAAAAGGAATATCAAAAAGAATGCAAGAAGGAAACAACAAGATGCCTTATAAGAACAGAAAAAGAAAAAGCAGAACAAGAAAACTTCAGTTCAGCCTTACCAAAGCACTGCAGGAGAAACAGTCCCATCATACAATGGGACAGTGCACAGATTGTTGGATTGGAGAGCAATACAAACTATTAAGATCAGGAAGCGGGTCAATGGTACCATCAAGGGGGTGTATATCTCTCACACACCTGGTACTCCCTTCTCCAGAGACCATCACACGGTGGGAGGCGTGGCCGTTCCAGTGGATCTGACAAGGTCGCAGGGACAGCCACGCCTCCGGGTAAAAACAGCTGGTAACATGTGAGCAACGTGTCAGAAAACGCCTCTGAACAAAGCTGCTGCGGCACCCAAAACAAAACATGTCAGCTATGAAGACATCACTCTACTATACTTTGTCTGAACCAAAGAATATAACCCCAGTATCATTAAGATAAGAAGAGAAAATAAAGATTCTTAAACTATTGTGCTGGAATGATGTGATGACAGAGCATTGGTGTGCAGTGTTCATTTTTATCATCCTTGACACAAAGTAACATCATCTGATGATACAGATTTCTTTATTTTTATATTTCAGATTTCTTTTTCTGTTATAGAATTCTGTCACAGACTTGACGAAACCTCATTCTTTTTTCAGGTGTTTCAGATAAACTCTTAGTATTTAAATGGATGTGATTTAATCCTTTCTCTATAAACTTTTGATCTCTGCTGTGATCTTGTGTGTCATCTAAAGAACAGAGTCAGACTTAAATATCAATTTGGTTCTTGGTGTTTCACATGCAAAATATGAAGTATTTGATTAATTGTTTTGTATAACTATTTAATACAGAATTTTAACTGATATAAGCCAAATAAATGCATTTGTGATACTGGCATTATCAATTCCATCATGGATGGAATAGAAATGACTGTTTAAGGAATGATACACACACACACACACACACACACACACAAACACACGCACTCACACACACACACACACACACACACACACACACACATTCTGTCAGTGTCAGAACATGGATGACACATAAACACCTGAACCTGATTTACCAGCAGATCACTGAAAGTGCATGAACAGGAAATAGTGAATGACTAGAGTTTACATACGTTTCCAACGATCGTTTTGGGAAACATTTCACTAAACGTACTAAACGGATATTGAACCGAGCCTGTGACGAACCCATGGCGGAACCCAGACTCGCGGGCACGCGCCCCCTCTATGGCTGAAGTCACGTTCTCTCACGTTCCTCTAATGAACCAAATGTACCTGTCTGAGGGACAGCGCTGCGGGGGGAAGCCTCGACACCGTCATTTCTATCGGTCCGTCTGCGTCCGGTACCGGCCGGATGTTGACATGTTGACGGTGCCAGCTGCCCTGGTCCTGGTTTGTCACAGCGCCTTCTGGCGGAGAGGAGGAGAACAGCATGTGATAATGACAGCTGCAAGAAGGAAGAACCACCTGAACCCATTCACTACTCGTCCTTTTATGATGTATATTCACCAATGGATTATTTTTTCATCTTCAAAAATTATTGTGGGAATAATTGCACATACAAGTTATCTTACATTTGCTTTTGTGTTTTTAAGTACCTGTAGTGTGTGTGTGTGTGTGTGTGTGTGTGTGTGTGTGTGTGTGTGTGTGTGTGTGTGTGTGTGTGTGTGTGTGT
>JAPSES010065934.1:0-11151 GCA_029822895.1 Maxillicosta whitleyi | reverse complement strand
CTGCTTTTCATATGTTTTCTTTCTTTTTATATAAATCTGGGGGGGGGGGCACTACAGTAATGAAGTAATCTGAAAAACATGACTGTAAATGGTTTTATAAAGCGCTGGAAATAAAGACATTGTGTTAAATGGATGATTCTAGTGGTTTTTCTAACCCAGACGTGTGGGTTTTTCATCAACTTAGTTTCATTCCAGATTCTGTATGTAACCCATCGTGTCCACTAGTGTTAAATTTCTAAAGTACAAATACAAAAAAAAGGCAAGATTTAGATGAAAAGATGTTAATACAATGTAACAAGCAACGGCATCAATTTATAAAAATGTAAGTAGTAGAAAGTACAGATAACTGCCACAAAATGTAGCGAAGTAAAAGTAAAAGTATGTATTATTATTTTTTACTAAAGTTAAGTACAAATACAAAAAAAATACTTAAATTCAGTAATGGAGTAATCTGAAAATCATCTGAAAAACATGACTGTAAATGGTTTTATAAAACGCTGGAAATAAAGACGTGTTAAATTTGATGATTCTAATGGTTTCTCTAATCATCAACTTAGTCTCATTCCAGGTTTTGTATGTAACCCATCGTGTCCACTAGTGTTAAAGTTGTAACATACAAATAAATAAATAAAAATACTTAAGTACATTAACAATTTTTCATGCAAGATTTAGCCAAAAAGATGTTAACATAATTTCCTTTGGGCTTTTCCCTTCAGGGGTCGCCACAGCGAATCATTTGCCTCCATCTAACCCCGTCTTCTACATCCTCTTCTCTCACACCGCTTTCCTTCATCAATTTCAGAAATGTAAGGAGTAGAAAGTACAGAAAACTGCCACAAAATGTAGTGAAGTAAAAGTAAAAGTATGCATTATTGTTTTTGACTCAAGCAAAATACAAGTCTCATTCCGGGTTTCGTATGTAACTCATCGTGTCCACTAGTGTTAAACTTGTAAAGTACAAATACATATACAAAAAAAAAAAACTACTTAAGTACAGTAACAAAGTAAAAATACTCGGTTACATTGGCTGGCTGTGGAACGTGCCGGTGTAAGACCGTCCTGGTATTGGAGGTGTTTCCACAGATGTTTCACTCGCAGAGGACACGGTGAAGGATGACTCGTCTGATCCCATCACATCCCCGTAGACCAGTCGTGTTACTTTCTACACCATTGAACTCTCCAAAGTGCATTCGTCTTTGTAATGAGGGGTTTATGCACTGCAGCCTCACTACACTGTCCCTCTGTATGGAAGTGTGGGCAAAGCGCCGCCGCCGCCGCCGCTGAGTCAGATCACGTCCCGCTCTGACATTTACACTCACCTGCTCAACAGTTTCTGCTCCAGTTTTATTTACGCGCCGCTGTAATACGTTGGCCGTCAGGCTCATCGATGTGCACCGTCAAGCTGCCAGGGAGTGCTTTCTTCTACTTTTCTATCCATTATTTTCATGATGAAACCTTTCGATCCTTCAGTTAATGTATCAATAAATAATCTTTTTTGATGAGACTTTGCTGTTTTTCCAAAGTTGAAATCATCACACATATTTATTCCTCATTCTTTTTTTCTTCATTTATGACAAGAAAATGCAAGAAATACACACAGCCTTAAAAAAAAAAAAAAAAACCAGAACTAAATATGTCTTACCCTATATGTATGACCTTTGACCCCATGAGAAGAAGTAGCACAAACTAATTAACCCATAAAAATCCAAATGCATCTACTGATCTAAAATGTTTAATAACTTACGATCCATTAATTCTATCAATACATGGAAATAATTGGTGGAAAATACGGTTATTTGGTCTTTTCATTGTCATCAGATATGATCCATGTGGACGTTCAGAGGCTCTGTAGTTACCATGGAAACACTGTCATCTTCTTTAACTCTGATTCACCAGTAAAACCCATGGAGTCAGATCAATGGCAGTGAATGGAAACACTGGGTTTATGTTCATTTAATGATAGATTTTACTGAAAAAAGTCTGTTTGATACAATAATACTCGACTTTAATCTGAGCTTTTATGAACATCTACATGATCAGTGAATTAAATACAGGAAAATACATGATTTATACTGATACAATGCAAAACACAGTGGGTAATATTGTAAATAAATGATGATAAATCACTTAAGAAAAGGTAGATGTAGAGGAAATGTCATTTGGGAACGGACATAAAAGTAGTGTTGGGCTAAAAACATCCTGGTATTTTGTTTCTGTTCTGGATTTTAGACAAACTGGCATGAATGGAGAATGAACGTCAACAAATACAACCTGAAGTATTTACGTGATTGTTATAAATTAACCCTTAAAAAGTACTTTTTGTCGACTTTTTCTCTTAATCTGTCCTTTCTAATGTAATTGAAAGTAATTTATTGAAATATTATCCTCTGCATTTTGGAATTTTTAGTGTGTATCAGATGTTTTTTTTTCTACATTTAATTCACCGATCGTGTTGATGTTCCTAAAAATTCAAAGGTTATTTACACGAGTTGGTCCAAACCAGACTCTGAAGCCAATTTACAGAAACCAACAGAATCCTCCAGGAGCAAACGCTTGGTGACAGTGGAAGGAAAAACTACCTTTTAATGAGCAGACTCTGGAGGATGGTCTCCAAATATAGAAAATATATCATTAAATAAATACGAAAACAAGCATCTTCAAGTGGGTATTTTTCCTATATTTAATGTTCTTATCGTGGATGTTCGTTAAAGCTCAGGTTAAAGGTGAAGGTTATTATATCAGCAATGGAGAAAATGGAAGAAAAAAAACGAGTTATTTAACAAAACATATCATTAACTGAACATAAACCCAGTGTTTCCATCCACTGGTACTGATCCAACTCGATGGGTTTTACTGGTGAATCAATGTTGTAGAAGATGATGCTGTTTCCATGGTAACTATGGACCCATATCTGATGATCTGAGGGAAAAAATGATAAACTGTATTTAACCCTTTAACACCAAACGTATCGTATTTAGTACATGAGTTTCAAAGCTCTCTACATGATCAGTGTGATATTTTTTTTCCTCAAAAAACCTGACGTATACAATTAGATACATGCAGAAAAGAGATAATCCACCAGGGGGAGGAGTTTGTTCACCAGAGGTTTTTTTTTTTTTTTTTTTAGTGATGCTACAAAACTGTCACTAATGAGGAAAGAGGCAGAACTTTGACAGTTTTGCAAAGGAGTTATCAATTTGTTTGGTCAAAAATAATAATATTTGAGCATTGAGACCTGATGTATCAAATATGATACAAAACTGAAACTCATACATGGAAATTGATATTTAACAAAACAAACAAACAAACAAAAAAAACACATTTTTGTTCTTCAGAAGGACCGATAAAAGCTGTAATTTTCTGTCAATGTTCGAATGGTTCAGGCTTTACAGCAGGGGGGTCGAACTCATTTTAGTTCAGGGGCCACATTCAGCTCTATCTGATGGGCAGGGGGCCGAAACAGTAAAATAATGACAGAATAATATATAAATAATATCAACTCTAAACTTCTCTTTATATTTTACAGTGAAAAAAGTAAAATGACTTCATGAAAATGTTTAAATCTACAAATGATCCATTCAAACAATGTGAATAATATCAACACTATAATCACTATTATGCTTTAATTTAGTACATTATAACGTACAGATCACATTGGATCCACAGATACACAAAATACTTAGTAACAGGTGGAATATTATTAAAATTGCACAAGACATTTCAGGTAATTCAGATTTTTTTTTGTTGCTAAATTATACTTTGTTTTAGTTTAAATACATTAAAACGTTTACATTTACAAAGGTTATTATGACATTGAAGTGGTCTTAATGTGGAACCTGAACTAAAATTATTGTTAATACATTTTTGCATTTCACAAATTCATCCCAGGGGCCGGATCAGGTCCTTTAGCGGCCCGGATTTGGCCCCCGGGGCCACATGTTTGACACCTGTGCTTTACAAGGTTAAAGCCAATTATTTAAATGCATTGATAGGATCAGTCAGATCAATAGTTATGATTGGTTTTTGATCAGTCGATGCTGTGACTGAAACAGCTCTTCTACCGGCGCCTTCGGTCGTTGTTATTTACATCAGCTGAATGAAAGCTCCTCCCACCTTTCACAACCACTTTAAATTTTTCCCTCTCGTAAACTTCTCCTAAAATGAGACTCTATCGGCCTCTTTACACAGACCCCAGTGCATGATGGGATGGCATACAGAGCACCATTACTGGTACTTATTTGTATAAAGTGTTCCTGTTATCTTCTGGGCGGTCCGCACAGATGACCCGGGCTGCTTCACCGGGGCCGGAGGTGAAATGGGATATTAAATAAACACGACTCAGCTGCTTGACTGGAGTTTAGTGATAGGACGAGATGGAAAACAGTCGGCAGAGAAAACAAGAGGCGGCGAGAAAGGTGTCGGACCTGGACATGTGCAAACACGCTAACGTGTTTGAGTTGGACGAGAGCGTAAATAGATGGAGTCCATTTTTAGTCTCCCTCAGACCTACAGACAGCTTTAAATATGAAGAGCTCTTTTCCAAAATGTTATAAAAGCCTTTTAATTACAAGTTTTTAATCTGATTTTAAGTTTTTTGGAACCAGGTCAATGTTATTTATTATTTCCATAACAATTTTAAACACTCTAACATAGATTTCAGTGTAATTTTTGTATTTGACTCAAATATCCCATGGGCCGGATTAGACCCTTTTGGCGGGCCGATTTTAGCCCCCAGGCCGCATGTTTGACCCCCCTGTTTTAAATGATAGTTTGTAAATGTAAACATTTTATTGCTTAACTGTACTTTTTTCGCTCTAAAACATATAGAAAAGTTTGGAGTTGACATTATGTCTCTATTATTACATTATTATTTCACTGTTCCGGCCCACTTCACATTAAATGTAGTGGAACGTGGCCCCTGAATTCTAATGAGTTTGACACCTCTGATATTTCTGATGCGTCTCAGTGTTGTGTTCTCTGTGTGGGGGTTGGACCGACGCTCCACGCACTTCCTGTCTGAGCGGAGCCTCTCAAACCTCCTATAGAACCAGAACCGTGTTTGTTGCCGTGTTCGTAAACAGGATTCTACTAGGAATGTGTTTCAGGGTCTGATCGAGCGTCAACACGTGGACACATTTGGTGTTCAACGGTCGTGTGAGCAGAGTAAGTTATAAATTATATGCACGGATTATACGCATCTGAGGAGGCCTTTATAAACATATATGGAGGAGTGAAGAAGAACGCAGTAAAAACTAAAGTAAATAAATACTGTTTTAAGGTTAGTTTTAGGGAGTGAGCAACTGGATGGATGGATGGATGGATAGATGGATGGATGGATAGATAGATAGATAGATAGATAGATAGATAGATAGATAGATAGATAGATAGATGGGTAATTGTCCTGTAACAGCAGCAGGACACAATACAAATACAATATATACAGTAAGAAAAATAAATAAAACAGTGAAGTGCTCAGATGTGAGCACCACTCGGCCAAAGCTGTGATGAATATCTATATAATTGTAATCCTTGTCAGTTCCTAATTTTGGATAAATTCATCTTTTTTTTTTTTTTTTTTGCTAAAATACAGCAAAAGATCCTCTCCAGTACTCAAGTACACTGCAAATTATTCGGTTCTTACCAAGATTAAAAAAAAACTTAGATTTATAAGTGTTGGATAATTTGTCTGGTTTTAAGTGATAATTTCTTATTTTAAGTGTTCATACATCTGTGCTCATGTTTATTTCTAGTTTTAACAACCTTAGTTCATATTATCTGGCTGCATGGACAGATGATTTCACTTGTTTTTAAAACCTTTTTTCCTCAGATTTAAAGTTTTTATCTTGTTTTTAGACACCTTTTTTTTTTTTGCGGTAACTGACTCACAGTTCAACATTTTGCCAAGAAACACGATCTGATTGGTTAATTGATGTTCTATTTGAATGGACGCCTCTGATTGGCCTGAAATTCAATCCCGCCCCCTATCCTTGCCGGCTGATTGGCTACTAGGAAAATAAGTGCACACCTTGATTTTTTTTTTTTTTTACCCAAAATAACAGTAATATTTGCCTAAAACTGTGTAAAGAATAAATAAGTTTGGTGAAGGATGCACCCATGTACTGGACCAGACCATTAAAAATTATATTGGCTGTTTTCTTTTTTTTTTTTTTTTTTATCTATTTGGTTCAATTTGTGCTCATTATTAAAAAAAAAAAAACAGACCTGAAAGACCTTTGGTAATGATGGTATTCACCCACAATCTCACACGTACTTCCACTCTAATTATATGTATTTTCTAAAGCGTCGCCTCTGCTGGAATCCAATGGTAATGCGTCGCTAATCTCTTCACACCGACTTCAACCATTACAACTATTTAACACCTTCGTGTTCTTTTCCCTAAATTGGGTTTCACACTAAAACATAAAACCAGCCGACCCTTCATAGCCCTTAAAAAAACACCAACACAGCATTCAAAACACATCCACCCCAACAGGCAACACGTGTAAACCGCTGCATTTAACTCCCGGGGGAACAAACAACCGTACATATACTGACCTAAAATGTTTAAGAACATCTGAATCCTACAGATACAGTTTCAGCAGCTTCAGATATGACCCATTTGGACGTTCAGAGGCTCCGTACTGACATTGATTCACCAATAAAAGCCATGGCAGCGGTTGCAAATGCTTCTTTTTATATTCATTTAATGATATATTTTACTGAAAAGTCACAGTTTGCTTTTTTATGGCCTCTAAGTGATCATTAAATTACATCCACAATACCTGTTTTTCACTCAAAATTCACTAATGTACTATACTAATGAATGGTGAATACCTAGAAAAAGTTAAACATAAAGAAAAGTACATTTTTGGAGGCCAATACAAACAAGAGAGCAAACAATAAGGCAAGGCAAGTTTATTTGTATTTCACTTTTCATGTACAGGATAATTCAAAGTGCTTTACATCAGACATAAAAGCATCACAAGCGAGGCATAAAAAGTGAAAATTACAAGAGAAAATAAGAATCCCTTAAAAACAGACAACAAAACAAAATATAAATTAAAAATATGTACTCTTCAGTGCTACAATGAATAAACTTTTAACTATTTGCAGTTCAACTTTTAACCCCCCCCCACATGACCTGAGTGAGAATAAAACAGGTTCAGAAAATGAATGAATAAATGTCATCATTTTTTTTAGCCCTTTTTTCCTGGTTTTAGGTAACACTTTAATAAAAGCTCCCATTTGATATCATAATAAGACATAAAAAAATGAAACAGAATGTATAAAGATTAACAGTAGCCGCTACTTTTATGTGCAAAAATGTGTGAAAAATGATCTTTACGTAATAAATACATGAGAAATGAGAATTAAACTCCATGCCAGTGGGAGTTGGTTGGTGCTAAATAATACTTGTGGTTTTTGTGGCATACATTCGCAGTAATTCACAGGCTAAATTACAGGTCGGATGATAAATATATATATTAATGCTAATCCTCCAATTTCTGGCGATCCCTCGGGCAGGTTCCGACTTCCATTTTGGAAACCGCTGCCCTGAGCAGAACAGACGTAGGGCGCTTTTGGAGACTGTGATGGTCATTTGACTCTTTTATAACCTGTGAGGAACATCCAAAGTAAAACCCTGCAGTTTTACGTCCAAACCGCAGCTCTGCACCACAAACATGGGTCCCATCATCATGAATTTCATCATCGCCGTCGTCCTCTTCATCACCGCGCTGTCCGTGACCACACATTCTGACAGTTATAGAGAGGAGGAGGAAGCTGTTAAAATCTTAATCAAGCTTTCCTTTGACATGAACCACAACCCGCCGGTGTATTTCTGCCAACTTCACCTCGCACGCCGGCCAAGACTAGGATATGGTGTCGTTCCAGGAAGTTGTCTAATTTCTAGCCGCCGCCCGCATCATTATGTAGAGCTTTTTCAAACCCTGAAATGCTCTAATGGTCCATAAAACTGTAATGATCAAATAAATTAATTTACTTGTACCCTGTTTCTTTCAGCGTGCTTCATCTATTTTAATAATTGGGTCCCAGAGTTACCAGAGTGAGTCTTTTCAAGAGTAAATCAAGTAGTAAAAGAGGTCAAACCCAAGAAGAATGGTTCCCATCACTTAAAACATTCCCCAGTCCGTGCCTGCGTCGCCTCCTGCTCTATTGAAGCCGCCGTCACAGGAGAAATTGGTATCTTTTCTTATTCTGTGATTGATTTCTCTCTTTGTGCGGCTCTTGATTGCTGTTTGGAGAAGAGAGTTCTCGCTCCGTGCTTCAAAAGGGCTGACGTCGGGACCAGCAAGCAAACAAATCCCTCCTTCACCTCCAGCTGCTGTGAGTTTTTCAAGCTTCCATTGATCAAAACCTATTATAACATCATTAAAAGCGTCTCAACCTTCCGTAACATCCGAGTGCTGGTAGATGCATCTGTTTTTTTATGTACGTTACGAAAAGTTTTACCCACACGGGCCAAATGTCATGGGTCACACTGAGTATATGGTATGTGCTTAATTCAGCTAAACCTCTAAATACGCCTCGGGCTTTCTAAATCTCCTCAGTTGTTTATTGTGAGCGAGTCGAGTGGATTGGTTAGATTTGTTTTTCCGCAGCTCGGCGACCTTGTAGTTCCATTTGGAAGACCTCCAGTTAGTGCAACCCTTTGTGCGTGCGTGCCTGTGCGCTTGTCAGCCGCTTAGCATGTGCTGCGATGATCGCGTTTGACACTTTAAGCAGATGTCATCTACCACCCCTAAAGCCATATCACATTCTGCGGAAACAACAAACATCTAACTATATATTGTCTCAGTCCTTTATAGGATGCAACATAACCCTGAGCTGCTGTAGTACGACTCCCACACATTCTTTACTGTTTACTGTCTGTGTTTCCTTAGATATAGTCATGAGAGTTTGTTTTCCAACAGGGTTCCGGGTCACAAAACAACGATGATAAATGTCACAATATACTTTTGCATTGGGATAAATATTATATTCATTATTAAGCTGTAGCCACGACGTGTCCCAATATTTTTGTCCATATACTTTAAAAACATCAATGTTTCCTTAAAGTTTAGCAAGAGATTTGTGTTCCTCAGTTAGAAGTGAAGAAAGTAGACGGTTTGTTGTGGTTGAAAATTGTTATTTACAGTCAGAGCATGAAAAATATTACAGAAATTTAGAGGTAAAATGTCATAAAATCATCGTCATGGATGAATTAACAAAAAAGTAAAATTAAGTACAAACCATCCCTGAGGCATTTTGGAAGCAAAGATGAGAATTTAAACCAAATTAACCAGTGATATTTCGCACTATATAAACATATATGATGACATTGGTTGTTTTGTATCTCAGACCCATTAGAAAAGAAACACCTGAATTAAACATGTCCCAATACTTTTGTCCATATAGTTTATGCCTTAGACAATTACATTTTGAGGCTAACAAACTGAAAGTTGCCTCACCTGAGTATATTAACAATAGCATGAAATGCATCTTGGTAGGACTGCAATGAACAATATTAATAATGGATTAATTTTCTGATTATTTTAATAACTAACCGGTTCATCGGATAAACACAAAACACTTAATTCTCAAACATGAGTATTTAACCCAAAGCAGTGTCAGCTGCAGACTGGGTTTAGTTAGCTAGCATTAGCCCGCTACCTAGGCTTGTTATGGCTAAAGATTAGCAAGAAATAGTCTTCTTCCAGCTCCGGTTATAGTCTACCAAACTAGCGTTGATTGTTCTAGTCAATGATGGGTTTGTTTGTTTATTATTTCGAATTGGAATTAAAACAAAACACTAACATGATTATATTTAAAAAAAGAAAAAAAAAAAAAGCCCAACATTCAGAAAGTTGGTGACTTTATTCTAGATTTATTATTTTATTTAGATGGCTGAAAATTTTATAATTACGAAAATAGTGTCTAACTAGGTAGCGGGCTAAAGTAATCGTGACATGTAGGCTACGTTAAGCAAATGTTTACATTATGTCCGTGGTGGATGTCCATGTGCGCTTTCGGATTTTAGCCATTTTTTCCATCTATGTTAAAGTTTTGTTACATAAACAACGCAGTACTTTTAGGCTAAACGGGGCTGCCTAGCATCTGAAGCCTCAGCTATGCCACTCTGTGTTTTGTTACACTACACAGCGTACTGGCATACCTCAATACTAACGCGATCAAGATACAATTAATCGACTGCTCTTTTAAGAATCGATTTAATCAAAACGTTGTCACAGCTCGAGATATTTATCATCCAAGTCAACGATCAGTACATCGTGGTTTAAGCTAGCAGACAAGAACAACATCCGTGAATTCTTTATTTGTGCGAACTTTTAAACAGACCAGTACTAAGGCTGTTTGACATGATTGTGACAGTAACGCGCATTGTGAAACGCCTTCTGTCAGTCGTTATCTGGTTAGCTCAAGTACGCTCTTGACCTATATTTCAACAATACTGTTATTTTTTTTCCCATTTTAAGAGCTATTCATCCTTTTTTGGTGCGAGCGTGGGCCTTTTTTAAAGAGACGGATATCTCGTTTTTGGAAACATCACTTCACAATTACCTCTCTTGTACAATCTTGAATGCAGCGACTGATTTAGAAACGGACACACCATCTTCTCTGGCGTTCCTCTTTGACAAGGAGATGGAGGGACATAATAACAGAGAAAGAAACAGAGATGAAAGATGAGAGAGAGAGAGAGAGCGATGAGGCCCGACAAACGGCGGCGAAGATGGCGGAAGGCGAGCGGGACGAGCGAAGGAATGAGATAAAACCACGTGGCCCGATGAGACGAAAGAGGGACGATGATTAAATGAGTGATCAGAGAGGCGTCGGCGTTTGAAGAGCGTAAACAAATGGGAAAACAAATGAGAAAACACAGGAAAAATGAGAAGATGAAAAGAGCCCATTGAGATAAAAACGCCAGCGAGGATTTGGAAATGTCGCAGAGTACTCAGTCGGCGAGAAATAAGTGAGCGAGACAGGAAATGACTAAAGCACGGGATGAAGAGACGAATAATGAGAAAATAAATAAAACTAGAAAAACACTCAGAGAACACAAACCTCCTCCAAGCAGCACAGTTCCCCCACATACTGTGACTGACATCCCATAATATTACTGCCACATTTGTTTTT
>JAPSES010065924.1:0-11151 GCA_029822895.1 Maxillicosta whitleyi | reverse complement strand
GGCAAACACCGAACGGAGGCAGATGACTCACACTTCATCTAAACAGCTGCTCTTGTACTTGAGCTTTGCCAGTAAGTAATCTTATATTCATTCCCATTCTCCCCCAAATCTCCCAGTCCATCTCCTCCTACTTTTCCACTCCCCCCACCCCAAAATATTCAGCCCTTCACCCATTTCCACTGCGACCCTTTCTGTTTGCTCAACCTCCCCCCCAGACAGCAACAAAACAAACAGTAGATGGAAGAAGCCTGACCTCTGATAAAGTTTGAGTGAAATCTAATAGAAGACCATTCAAGAAAAAAAAAAAAAAAAAACAGGATGGTGATCTAATGTAGTACAAAAGTCACATTTCACATTAAAATATTACTCCACAAACAACATATAACAACAACAAACATTAATGGCTCAACCTTTCACTATTGCCTTGTCACTTTGAGCAAATCATCTGAAAACCCACTATTTTCTAGTCTTTTCATTATTTTTCTTTCATCCCTACTCTTCCCAAGGCACTCAGTCCAAGCTTTAATCTGTTTTGGTTTGAGAGCTTATTTAGTAATAATTTAATAAAAGAAGGGGGTGGGTTTAAGGGACAGACTAATGCATGCTCCTGAAACGGCTGCTGTTTTGTAACTGCTGTACCATATATACAAACCATATAGGATATATTCACACATAACTGACTATAAATAAAGTGCTTTACTTATTTTAATCTTAAGAAAAAATAGTAGTTATAGTATTAGAGGAGTACGATACATTTACCTCTGTATGTGTAGAAATGACAACCATATATTTTAATAATGAAAAAAATAAAAATGTAGAAGCAAATCTTTTTAAAAAAAAAACAAAAAAAACATTTCTTTTCTTGTCTTTGCTCCTCTTGTGAAAAATTACTGGCAACATGCAAGAATAAAGGAAGAGGAAGAACGGACAAAATGTAAAAGCACAGAAGATTTAGATCAGTGTTGATATCTGTTGCTATGACAATTAAAAATCTCTACTTCATATCTACAATTAATATTAAAACTTGCATATGAGACACATGGTGAAACGTTAGTGTAGATAAGATGTTTTAGTTTCATGTTGCTCAGTGACAGACGCACATTTTTACTGTTTTAATAGTGAGCTTAACATGGTGAAAGTAATCTGTTGCCGTCAGCAGTTTCTCAGCACAAGCACAGTGAGAGAAAAGTGAGCAATAATGACCTCTTTTCCTGCCTTCAATCTCTCATTGGCAAACCCATTTGTTTTCTCAAGCATCGTCTTGACCTCCTATCATCATTTTTCATCGTATTAGCGCAGACAGAGTCGGAAGACATGAGGAGACAAATGAACACATGCCTGGAGACGCACAAATCATCTCCACATGTCGACAGGAAGAGGATGAGACAATTGGAGTTCACGTTCCTGCTGCATCTTTACCAAACAAAACGCTAAGTAAAAGCAGAGATATCTTGTTGTGTGCGTGTTTGTAAGTTGATCGTTTGTCTGTGTGTGTGTGTATATGTGTTTGTGTTTGTGTGGGAAATGACACCATTAGGATCATCTGCTTCATTGCTCTCATGTGGAAACATCCTGTCAGTGGGTGTGTATGCATGTGAGTGTATCCAACCAGTGAACATCAATCCCTCCTACTCTTAATAGACATTCTGCCCAGTGTGACCATCAGTCATCCAAGAGCTGAATCTGGATGGGAAAATAGAATATGTTAGAAGATCGCAGTTATTTATACAGGGCCTACAAGTAATCATTAGGCAGTTAGAGAAAGCAGAACATGTGATTACATCCTCTGTAGTGGATCTATAAGTGGATGACATTTCCACTTGACTAAAACAACCGCATTGTTATCTTGACCTTTTCTACATTCTAACAGGATTAACATAAGTAATACCTCAGTGAAAAGCATCTGTTTGTCAGCAACTCCCCTACAACACATGCTGTGCACATTGGAGTTTGTCAGACATGATGTAACTGAAACGTCTTCTCCTCACATCCTCTTTTTGTTCTGACCTACACCGACCCCGGCATTACAGATGATGAGGCCAAACATTTCCGGTACACACTCTCAAATTTATGTGTATCAATGTTTATTACACACAATGAAAATCAATGATCCACACAATGATGTGTAGAACATCACAAGACATAGGTGAGGTCACACTGGCTCTGGGCAAGAAAGCAATTTGTCTCTCATTCAAAAGTAGAACGTGGTAGAATAAAGTAGCATATACTGAAAAATAGGACCAATGACCCAGTAGCTCACAACTTGAATTTGTGAGATTGTCAGGTTCTGTTGCCATGTCAGAGTTCTTTATGCATGAGGTCAATTTCCCAATAGAAGTGGGTGGTACTTTCACTGGAGGATAACTAAACTGATTAAATCCAAGTCCATATATGACTTCCTGTCAGGGCTCAATAGTAACAACATTGATGTCTCTAACCCAGTGTTTCTCAAACTTAGGGTCAGGACCCCAGTCTAATTATTTCCATTCCATTCTAGCTGTAGCATTTTTAGAAAAAAAAAATCTACTCAAATTTTCTGAAAAAGCAACAATTGAACAAGCTTTGTAGAAATTGTCCCAAGGAAGTTGCATAAAAAAGTTGTAGTAGACCAGTAGTTCTGTGATGTTTGAAGAAATTGCTAATAAAGACAATGAAGAAGACAATGAACCCACCAAAGATGATGAAAAACAGAATAAAAAATAAATATATACACTCATTTCAACCCTAAAAACACTTAAAACGCTAAAGGTGGCCTAAACTCTCTTTGAAAGACCTGCGGCCGCTACTGATTTCTTGAAGCTTCATGTGCACAGGAAAGCACCTGGCCAGGTGTAAGATCAGAGGCAGCTGTATCTTAACCAAAGAATGTGTGATGCACTGAATTGTTGTGTCTGTTACGGGTCTTGGTAATGACTATGAATAACAAAATAACTTCTGCATAAATGATCACATATATACGCATATATAATAAAATACCTTTGAATATATTATCTAAGTGTAAATTTCCCTCAAATGGTAGTATAAGTATATGGGAGGTTGTGTAATGTTTTTCTGTCACTTTTGGAAAATGGCATGAACTGCACTTATATAGTGCTTTTCTACATCTTGGTACTTAAGGTGATTTACACATTCAGTCATACTACCCCCTTATCCTGCAATGCAAGAAAATTGATGACTGTATATACATATACGTGTGTGTGTGTGTGTGTGTGTGTGTGTGTGTGTGTGTGTGTGTGTGTGTGTGTGTGTTTTGTACATGAATCCTCAAGATGTTGAGAAATCCATGTTTACATTCTATCATTCTATGAACCACAAGAAAAAGCTTGCCAGGCCTAGCAACTGTAACCATGGGGGGTGGGACTCAGCAAAGTGTCAATTTATAAGCACCATTTCCTGCATTAGCTTGTTAGCATTAGCATGTGTTGAAATACAGTATATTATATATTACATATGGTGTGTCTTCTGTCCTGCTAATTAGGCTAGCTCTGGTAGATTTTATTCATGACCTTCACATTACTGACACACACAACAGAAACACAATTGTATATATTAACATTCATCAACAAGGTAAACATGCTGCTTATTATTACACTAGATGTGGTCGGTGTGCTCAGCATGCTGTCCAACTCCACCATTTGGTTCCTTAAAACCAACATGGAGGCAGCCATGTTGAATGTCTTTAGGCTTTGAAATTGAAGTTTACAACCAGTAGGTGATGAAATGTTCATCCACTATTTACATATGTACTGTCTATACACATTCAAAGCATTGAAACATTTCAGGTTTTATTTAACCACTGCATAAACTTGATACTTTCCTTAGCAACACACTGAAAATAACTTCTATTTGAAGTATATTTGCAAGAATGTTAAATTCATGCAGTGATGAGGCTACAGAGTTTTAACCATTGTGTTGTGAAAGGCATGATAATGCTCAGATGCAAAGTCTCAAAGGTTTGACTGATATGATAATATCTGCTGCTCACATGTCAACAGATGTGTCTCCATAACAAAACAAAAACTGATGAATCCCATGATCAAGAGTTCTGCGAAAAGCCACTAAGGCAAATTTGTATAATTACTATCATAAGTAAAGCATCACCATATAAGTATATTTAATTAGCAGGGAAAACACAGACAATCACTACCATGTCATACACATCACACCTCTTTTGTAGTCACAAAAATTCCAGATTTCATTTCAAAACAGAAAATAGCAAGAGCTGTGCAAAGCAAAATAATTCCATGTGATAAATCATGTGTTGTATGTGTGGTCAGATCCAATAGAAGTACTTACTCATACTGTACATAAGGTATTAGTGCAGTGTTTCCCAACCTTTTTTGTGACACGGCACATATTTGACATTAAAAAAATCACGAGGCACACCACCAAACAAAAATGTCACACAAAAAGTATATTTATTGAATTGGAACAAGAAAGCTCAGAGCGGTGCTCCACTGACCCCTCAGACTGAGCCCCCAGATTGAAGTCTGTTGTATATTGTTGTATATTATGGGATGCATATCCCTCCTGCCCCAACCCAATACTTGGGGTTTATGGGTAACTCACTAATCTTTATCAATAGAACGCGCCACATCAGAACCAGTTCACTTTTATTTTTATTTTGCAAACAGTCGTATGGATCCCACTGTGGGCTTACAGAAACAATCAGGTGAAATTGGATAATTTTCCATAGCACACATGATGACTTCTCATGGCACACTGGTTGGGAAACACTGTATTAGTGGTTTTGTTTTTTAAACAACTTGATAGAAGAATCAGAAAGTAAAACTAAAGCAGTTAGCAAAACTAGTTGTTTCTGGGACATAAAATCCAGAATATAGTCGATTTAATTTTGTTTTTTTCTTTTTGTTTTTTTTTACTGGCATATGATTTTCAATCAAAATTGAAGGTAGAATTAAATCATTGTTTTCTAAAATCACTGTTACAAACAGCCAGGGTCATGGGAGAGTTGGAAAATATTCCCAAATGGGTCAGAAATAAAGGAATTATTTATCAGATGTTGTCAAGTATGCATAGTCTTGCAGTAAAGTATCTTTTATGCAATTCCCCAGCTGCCCACAAATTTAGAATGAAAGAATTTTCTGTTTACCCCCCACCCCACCCCCCGCTCATCTTCCATGTCTACTCTTCAAAGAGACATTCCTGTTTTAACTGGTGATTGGTGGACACTTTCTGAGGAATCGTTTAACTGTGATGGAATAGAACTCTATAATGACGACAGTTATCAAACGTTATCCAGTTCCAGATCCACTCACACTCACAAACAGGATCTTTCCACATGGAAACCCAGTAAATGGATCATAATCACAGAGTAGCAGTTGCTGGGTACATCCTGAAAACAGGCAGAAAAATACAAACTCGTGCTTTCTGGGAAGAAGTCTACAGCGTTTTGGTGACTAAATATGGAAGCCTGTTATTTTGACTTCATCAGTTAAAGTCACTTGTATATATAGTTGTAATCAATGAAGATAGAGATATTTCTGTGTCAGCTGTGACTCAGTGGCCAGATCCTTTATCCTCCCTGTGTTTTTTTTTTTTTTTTATCTTTCTATTTTATCAGTAAATGTAGTGTAGTAGTAGTGTAGTAGTGTTCCACAAGTACCTTGTACAGTACACATATTCACTGAGCCTATTTTTCTAACAGACTGCACACCTCGCACCTTCTTCTGCTTTTATACCCGGTATTTCTAGCCGTAAATGTTGATCAGTTTCAACTTATGAACCTCATGTGGTTTTTCAGTGACACCACAGCACATTTGACGTACACACTCAGTGTGGAAAGTACACACACCAACTCAAGTTCTTCTATCTTTGTAAGGACACTCTTTACATGAAGCACTCTCTGAGGACTATATCAAATCTTTACCCTCATTAAACTATTCTCAGATAATAATGAAATATTCTGCAAACACATAGATATACACACACTGACTGTTGAGATTGTTAAATGTTACAAGATGCCATGGTTACATGAGATACAAAAGGACGACATGCGACACAGGAAGAAGAGCAGGGTAGTGAACTGTGTGTTCTGAAACCACAGCTGTAATGATATTTGGTTTTCAGTTGAAGGCTATACGTATTTACAGGTTTATGTTTGTGGTGCTCAGCAACAAGCAGCAGCGGCGGCGGCCTCTCCACAGAATGATGCAAGTGTGTTTAAACATGTTAGATGGTGCTACTGTAAACAGGGTCACATGCTTCCACCCTCAACAGCTCTGTTATTGAGTTTGTTAAGCAAATATAAACTGGACAGGCTTTTAAGGGAATTTAATTTAATTAACAAAACGTCAAATAAGTAAACATCTGTTTCCTCCTTGTACAGTATCAGTTCAGTTTGGGATCTCTGGCAAAGGAAGTGAGTCTTACTGTTGTCCAGCCTTCTTCTATTTTGCCAGCTTTGGTCATATTTTTGACACTCCGATTACCTTTTAGCAAAAACCATTTAAAGACTTAATTGGTTTATGTCATACGCAGATATAAATAGCTTATTATGATCTTTATGAGCTGTGATCCTTTAAATGAAAAGCAGTTCATCATATGTTGTGATCTGTCATTTTAAGAGGTGAAATACTGGTGTCTAATTGTTTACACACAAGGCAATTATCTCTATGTGTCTCTGACAGAGTTTTAAATCATTTACAACCCCAATTAAAAAAAAAAAAAAAACAAAACCTGGAAGATCATGTAAAATGTAAATAATAACTGGATGCAATTATTTGGGGGGAACAAATTTTTATGAACTCTTATTTTATTCTCAATAGAACATGTTTCAACTGAGAAAATGCACCATTTTAAGAGAATAATGTGGTAATCTTGAATTTGATGGCTGGAACAAAATGCTGAGAAGTAAATTGTACTAAAACCAGACATCTATAGGTACATCTTAAAACTACTTATTTAAATAACAATAGGTCTGTTACACAATTGGCTGAGAAAAAAAAAACATCTAGGAGATTCTCCTAGAAGTAAAGATGGGCAGACGTTTACCACTGTATGAAAAACAGCATCTGAAAATTGAAGAACTACTGTATGTTACAATAATGTCCCTCGTCATGATATTGTGAAGACACTGACTATTTCATTATCTACAGTACACGATATAATCGAAATATTTTGAGAACCTGGATAAGTCTGTGTAAACAAAGAGCAAGGCCGAAAATCATTAAACAATTTTCATGATCTTTTGGTCCTCATGCAGCACTGCATTAAAACCAGACATTGGCCCGGGAAGACATCCAGAAATCATTGGCTGTGAAATGATAAATACAGTTTAAAACTCTATCATGCAAAGAAGAAGCCATATGTGAACAGCACAAAGCTCGTTTAAAAATTAGGGTTTGACATTGCTTTTCTAAACCTTCAAGTCTAAAGAGGAGAAAGGCCATCTGGCTTATTATCAGCACTCAGTTCAAAGCTTCTATGTGTGATGGTAGGGGGCTGCATTAGTGCCTATGAAATGGGAAGCTTGCACATGTGGAAAACACCATCTAGGCTGAATGTATACAGGTTCTAGACCAAGATATGACCCCATCTAGATAATGTATTTGCATATATTAAATATTTCAGTAAGACATTGTTAAACTATAAACTCCATCTATTACAACTGTGTGGCTTTGTAGCAGAAGACTCAGGGCACTGAACTGTCCTGAAGACCTTTCACCAAATAAAAAGATTCAGTACACCGTGACTCAAAGAATATAAAATAGACCCAGGACTGTCCTACATCAGACAATAGTTGGACATTCCTCTTCCAAAACTTCAGCACCTGGTCTCAGTTCCTACATGTTTACAGACTGATATTCAAAGACAAGAGATGATGCTAAACAGTGGTGAAAATGAACTTCTCCCAACTTGTTTTGCGGGCATTAAAATTAAAATTCAACATTTTATGTTTTCTATGTTCTGTGATTTGCAAGTCATTAGCTCCCACGTAAGTGGAGAGCTATATGTGTTTGTGTCGTTTCCGAAGCCGCATCCGCCACGTCCGTGTCCGCCTTGAACTTTGTCCGGAAGATTTGTCTAAGGCCATTACTCCGATTTTCTTCAAACTTTGCATGATTGTACTTTAGGTCCATGCATGGTTGACCTTGACCTAATTTCAAGGTCACATGGCTCCAAAGTTGACCTAATTTTATGTTTTTGGCCTATTTTGACTTTAAATATTGCAGATAGATTTGTTACTATAGAACACATATAGTAATTAATATGTGGGCTTTGCATTGGTGACCTTGTATTTGACCTTGACCTATTTTTCAAGGTCAAATACAGTACTAATTGGATCGCGCCTATGTTCACATAAAACTTGTGCTGTACTAAATTCACACACTTGTGGATTTTATAATTAAATATAGTAAACAAACTTTTTGAATGAACTATTACCCACGTGGGAGCTACCCGTGAGTTTGTTAACAAACATGGTCTATATTTTATATTTGTATTGTGTTTTTACTTCGATTTTACAATTGGATTTCTAGTTGATGTTTCACATAGTGTTCACATGCTGGTGGTTTCAGTATCAGGAGTTTCCTTATTCAGACACGGTGTCACAATAGTCTCAACCTCAAATCCATTTTGCAAGCTCTGCACACTATGTGCTTTACATACACACTTGAACTCATTATTTAACCTTTGTGTGAAATGCACTTCAAAAGCTAAAACACTTCACACTTCAGCTAAGAGTGATGCATGTTGCATCAACTAACTCTTTGACACCTATAGCTCTTTGCCATTAGATACGTAACTGTGACGCTCAATGAACAAACCAAACTATTACCAGTATGTTTAAAGTTTAGTGCTGCGTTGAAAAATGAAATAAAATAAAGTGTGATGCCTCTTACAGTTGCTACATATTTTAATGTGCAATAAATGTCAAATAGTGCTCTATGATACATTACAAATCTGTGACAATTTTTCTGTGATAAAATATAAGAAAAACCATGCAAGTCCTTATACTTCCATTATGGTGAATGAAATAACATTACATCACCACTGTACACCTAATGCTCATCCATCTTGTTCTTTTGTAATCATTGTCAAACCTGAATGAGCTTCACATTTACGTTGACTTCCAACTTGACCTTGGAAACACTGTAGGCTTTAGACTATCAGCAGTGCTTAGTGGTAAGAGCAGAAATTCCCTGACTCCTTTCCCAGCTGGAGCACTCACTGCATGTCATTCTTCGACTTTCTTCTCAACTGCCAAACATAAGAATGTCCATAAAATATCTTTAAAAGCATCCAAGCACACAAATAATCTTGTTTTGCCTGTCACCGGACTAGAAATACACTGTTGAATGTGGTAAACAGCACAGAATAGAATAGAATAGAATAGAATAGAATAGAATAGAATAATTGCACTGAATATTTTGGATTAGTATAGAAGCTTTTTTGCTTTGTGCAATGAAATTAAAAATTACAAACATCTTTAACACAATTAATATTTAAATATAGTATACTGTAGTAAATAAGATCAAATATAAATATAAAATATACTATATTGTCCCCGTGGCGATATTTTTCCTGTAGTGCTGCAGTTTACAGGAGGACAGAATAAAGAAGAATCAACAGAATAAAAGGAGACGTATCAGATAATGCATGCATTCCTGTTGTGTGGATGTGACCACTTTTGTATAGATGATAAAAAGCCTGCACAAATAATTAACAAAACTAGATTTATTTGTACCAGATTTACAGACTTTGATCTGTTGAATCAAATTAACAGTGACTGAGAGAGAGAGAGATTCTAAGTTGTTAAAAAAAAAAAAAAAAAAAAAGGCGGAACTTTGTGTTTTGGAAAAAGTGGTCAAGGTATTAACATAAGTGTGAAAATGAAAACTGGTGTGGTGAGCAGCATGTAGTGCCACATAAACTGGTGGTTAACTTGGTTTTAGAGTCAACACGACAGAGGACATCCTGTAATATCACCAGCTCAACATCCTGTAGCTTAAAGAAAGGAGTGTTTCTATAAACTGCCGGTCTGCGTCTTATCTATATATGGGAAATAACAAAGTATAATATAGTAGAAATCGGACATGTTTCTGATACTTTCTACTTCATTATTTGTAACTGGCTTAATGTTTGTGCTTTGTTTATCAATTTTTCATACAAATAATCCACATTTGTCTGTTATAATTGGCACCAACTGACCTGATTTTTTGACGTGCTTCATAGACATAGATCAAACAATGTGAATGTGAGTGTGCACTAGATGTTTTCTGGTCTGTATTCTTACAAAACGCTCCACAAAAACTATGATGAAACATTATGCAAAAAAACCCCAAAACATATTACAATTTCTTTAACAGATAATGCAATTGCAATCAATTATATTTTTAGTGGGTAGTTTCCGTGTGTGCTGATGATATATACACCATGCTGTCTCGGCTAACACCACAAAGCTTTATTTATACCAGAGCATAATAATGTTGTTCCAAAATTTATTTGCATCTGAAAATCTCCTGAGATTTGGATGTTGCATTTGGTCATATTACAATTTCAGTAATATGTTGATTCATCATTCAGTAATTCAGTGTAATGTGTAAAGAACATATAACAAATAGGATAGTGGTTAGGGGGGGAACAAACATCACAATTTAATTATGAGCAAAAGACTACAGGGTCATGTGATATAAATCTTTTTGCGAGTCCAACAAATCTGAAGAAATGAAAATATTATGATGTTTAAGATAAACAGTTCTGCTGAGAAAAGACACCATATGAAGTTAAAAAACAAAAAAGTTTGCCAAGGACAGCGCCAAAGCAAACGGAATTATAAAAAAGGTAAAGCAGACATCCCAAGTCTCCCGGAAGTTCTGGGAGACTCCCTGATATTTCTGGTTACTCCCTGATGTCCACGAGTCAGATAAAAATATCCCAGATTTTAGACTATGTGAGGTGTTTGGTTTTTTTTGTATTGTGCGAGTGTGTGACTGTGTGTTCGTGGAACCTGTGTGTGACTGCATGTGTGTCTGTTTGAGCGAACCCCGGCCAGTGAAAGCGCTGATTGGTAGCAATAAGCAAAACTAACCAATAAGCTTTCAAGGTAGGTGGGGCCTTAATTTACTTTCTCTGCGACAGTCAGTCAGTCAGTGCAGCCTGAGAAAACAGGAGTTCCACTGCCATCTG
>JAPSES010065818.1:0-11159 GCA_029822895.1 Maxillicosta whitleyi | reverse complement strand
GTTGACCCAAACGTTCCACTGATCTAAACTGCTTAATATTTGTTGCTCCATTAATCCTGTCAATACATGTAAATAATTGGTGTAAAAGAAGAAGTTTTTCATCTTTTTCATGGTCATCAGATATGATCTGTTTGGATGTTCAGAGGGTCTGCAGTTACCATGGAAACACCATCATCTTCTACAACATTGATTCACCAGTAAAACCCATGGTGTTGGATCAGTGACAGTGGATGGAAACACTGGGTTTATGTTCAATTAATGATACATTTAGCTGAAAAAGTCACTTTTTCTTCAGTTTTCTCTGTTTTTAAGCCTAAACTTTAATCTGAGCTTGATGATGGGTGAATTAAATATCAAAAAATACTTGATTTACATGGAAAATTAGCAAAATATTTTAGTTAATGTTATACTAAATGGTGATAAATCAGCTAAGAAAATAAAATAGAGAGAACAGTTCATTTGGAAACTGACATCCACATATACACTGCAACAACTGGACTTCCAGTCAGTACACACAGCACACACCCACTGGGGTTTAGTAGCTCATGAAACCTCACTCAGAAATATCCGAACTAACCCTTTAAAAATCTCACTCTTTCCACTCCATCATGAGCTGTACATCCTGATCATATGTGAAATACCTGGAGTGCTTTTCTAAGGGACGTCTCTGCACCAGCTAAAGCTCCGAACGCCATGTACCGCGCCCTTGTCCTTCTTCCACGGCGTGTGGTCTTGTCGACAGTGGCTTTGAGTAATGAGCTCTGGATCTGCCTGCTTCCATGGCCTCATCCTTGCTTGGTGGCGCAGGTGGGGACACGCTGAAGCAACTCTTTATCCACACAAGCCCACCCAGGTGTCCTGCCTGCCTGCCGATACTTACGAGCACGTTTCCACTGCGGGGTCAGACGAGGCGTGTCAGGGCCAGCTGAAAATAGTTTGTAACACAGAATGAAAAGAACAATTCATTCCTCATAGGAGCCACGGTGGAAAAAAGTCACGTATACATTCTGAAGCAAATAACATATTGTAGATACATGACTGATGGTGACTAGAACATAACCAAAAGAGGACTTCTCCTAAAATTACGGCCAGCACAGGTTCACTCGTATCAATGGAAAAAGAAGTAGGAATAATAATCTCACCTCAGGCTCTAGTCTATTTAGCAGGTGTAGGAGGGTTCAAGTCAAAAGAGGGGCCACAGGTGCACATATCCAAGCAAAATATTCAAGAACCAGACAAAAAATGTCACAAAAGTTCAGAAAAAACATATGTCTACACATGCTTCGGCTTCAATTACATAGTTTTTTTTGTTAAAATATAAAGACAATGATGAAAAAAAAACGATCTACATGAAGCCTAACAGTGGAGACTAATGCGTTTTTTCATAGTACATGTCGGATTTGTTAACATAGTCCAGACAATAACATCTAACACTATAATATTAAACTTACTGTAAATTAAATTAATAATACTGTCCGTCTGCTGAAGAAACATCTGCTAAACAGGTCATAAAAAGAGATGATGTTTGTCAGATGTAGATGGAAAAATTTCATCTATCAGCACTGTCCTGTTGCTACTCAAATATTACTTCTTTTATGCGTCTCGGTGCGGTTATAGTCAAATACACTCAGACTGTCATCACTGTTTCTTGCCGTTTTTGTCTTTATACACTGTGTGGTTCCTGTGGTTCGAGAGTTAGTTTTTCAACTGAAGCTACGACAGTTTATTAACGATCCGTCTAAGTTTTATTTTACTCTCACTGATTTATTGATCTGTTTTCATGCACTGTTTCTTTTTACGACGTCCTTGATTTTCTTCTCTATTGTCTAAAAATTCATCTCTACGTTAATATTAAGTTAAACTAAGCGAGGTATTTGACTGAAAGATACTGTGATGGACATTATTAATTAAGAAACTGATGTCACTGATAAAAATGTAACCGATCTGACTTCATTGTTATTGCACAAGCTGAGGTTGTCAGACAGTAAAATGCAGTTTGGCATCCAATCTGATAGTACAAACAGTAAAAGGGAATAGTAAGCAGTGCAAGAAATGAAGCGTTAATAGTACTATAAGTGTATATGACATATATATATATAAATATCAACTGTATGTGATCAGGCACCTTACACCTGATATATGCATTATATTTATGTCACTCTATTGTGAAACGGTGAAAATGTCAACACTGTTGTGCCAAAACATGCCTTGCGTTTTTGCAATGTGAGAGTTAACTGCACACGATGTGGGTATCCTGAGGGAAAATACCGATGTTTCAGATGGGAACCAATCAGATTTGAAAAAAACAAAGTTGGGTTGGTAATCATTTTTGTTTTCATCTTTACTGCCTATCTCTCACACTGTCTATCACTGTGTATTCGTTGCTGTGAGATCCCCCATTTTCTAAGCTCGGAGCTGTCGAGGCAAGTAAGAATGCACGGTGCTGAATGAGGTGAGGTTAGTTAGTTGTAGCCCCGAGGGGCCTTTACAGCAATCGCAGGCAAAAGCTGCTGTTCAGCTGATTCCTTTATGTTGTTCACTTCAGATGGATTTCAGTATGTGCTCTCTGTGCACTTGATACTTTTACCCACAGGCTTTGGGTATTGAGAAGGCTGGTATTTGACGTATTGCTTACCGTTGAGCTGGGTGTGTGTGTGTGTGTGTGTGTGACGTGCTTGAGGTCCCAGCTGACATACTGCAGAGTGGAGAGCTGGTCTGAACAGGTCCGTGTGTGAATGTAAAGCTGTGGTTTACAGGAGGAAGAGGCGTGAGGCGCCTTAAAGAGGGGGCCCGTCTTTGGTGGCCACCTGTTGACACTGACACACACTAATCAGTCGGCAAACAAAGTAATTTAGCCGCTTTCAAAGGCGCTGCTCTGCTTGAGCACATTGTACCAAATCTCCTGAAATAGAAACCTTTCAACTTACCTCAGGGTAATTTGGAAGACATCATTAAGCTTAGAAAAAAACTTAATGCTAGGGAGAGCCCATCGCCACCTTTAGACACACGGGATCTCTTCATTGTGCTGCTGTAGAAAGTGGCCAGTGTCATGTAAATGGCTTTTATTTTTGCCTCATCATGCTTTTTGCTGGAAAGCCACGCGATTCAATGCCGGGCTGCAGCACGGCTGTCTCCCAGTGCCTCACAGGGGGCTTTGTGCTGTCACTCTCAGGGTGCTCACAGTGGAAGAAGGGGAAAAGGGGTAGAGCAGGGTGGGGGGGGGGGCTGAGGAGGGATGGTGGGGCACCGATCGCGAACTCAGTGAACCCCCCGGGGTCTTGGCTGTGTCCGCTACCCTCCCACCTTTTCCACTTGCATCCTTCCTCCTTTCCTTCATCTTCTTCTTCTCCTCTGTTCTCCTCCCCCTCTGGTTCTCTCTCTCTGTCTTTGGCCCTGTCATTTACAAAACTGGACCCGAGGCCAGTTGGGCCTGATCCCAGAACTGGCCTGTCACAGCTGGCCTATCAGGAGCAACCACAGGGGTCACCTGACATACTGATTGAGGGTGAACAGAGAAAACAAGGGGAGAACAGCTCTTTAAAGACAGAAACTTTCCAGGGGGGCTTTCTGTTTTTGTACACATGTTGATGTTTTGTGTGTGTGTGTGTGTCCATGGAGGAAAACTGTGTGTAGCCTTTCTCTTAAAATGACATAAAGATGTTTAGAGACCTACCAATTGCCTCTTTTCTCTTGTCTGGTTCCTGGTTTTGTTTGTTTGTTTTTAACTATAACTGACAGAGTGCTTTTGTAACTTTTTTCTAACTTTTGCAACTTTTCTTAAATGGAAAATCCAATTTTATGCTCGGAATAAACCACCGGCAGCAATTCATTTTCCCCAAACTGCCCTGGGTCACAGGACTGAAATTAATCACAATCATGCAGCAGTTCAGGTCATTTTTTTACACAAATAAAACTCAACTGAAAATAAAGTATGGTATCTAACATGCTAAGTTATCAAAGTGCTGATTACTAAAGGGTTACTTCCAAATACCCACTAATGTTTCAGTAAAATATTCATATGTAGATTGTGTCAACAATACCAACATGTATGTTGTCAGAAAACAAAATCTTCCAAGGCTCAAATGTCACCAGTGCTTTTCTTCTGAAATCAGAAAACCACTGAACTGTGTTAAATTGTCCCAGCTTCATTGCCCAGCTTAAAGCATTCATTGACGTATCACAAAGTGATCAAATTCAAGAGGTTGCTTTACTTTTAATAATTAAAATTGTTACTCAATACATTTGTAACAGGGTAACTATCTGTAACCAACTACATTCCAAATCTAACCTTCCCATGGTTGCTTATCACATGACCAGAGTACTTTCATTATTCAACATGTATATTTTTTCTGGAACACTTTTAGTAATTTCTTCCTATTTTTTCCCTCCTACAGATGAGCATACATCCTCCAAGTCTGGCCTCTTCTTCCTCATTTCCAATGAGGGCAATCAGAACCTGTACGTGTCCCAGGCCAACCTCTGGCTCTACTTCCGTGTGCTGCCGGCCGGTCCTGAGAAGGGTTTACGGCGGAAGGTGACAGTGAAGATTCACTACCAGGAGGCCGGAACCATGGCTGGTGCAGAAGGAGGCCCAGGAGGTGGCGGTGGAGGGGGCACAGGTCGCTGGGCGCTGGTGGAGAAGCGGGTGGATCTGAAACGCAGTGGCTGGCACACCTTCCCCCTGTCTGACGCGGTGCGGGCTGTGTTCGGTAAAGGCAGCCGGCGACAAGACCTGGAGGTCCACTGTGACGGCTGTGAGACCGCTGGTGTGGCTCCAGTGCTGGTGGACCCTGGCGACCCCTCCCACCGGCCCTTCCTGGTGGTGCGTGCACGCCAAGTGGATGGAAAGCACCGCATTCGTAAGCGTGGTCTGGAGTGCGACGGCACCAGCGGGGGCCTCTGCTGTCGGCAGCAGTTTTACATAGACTTCCGCCTTATCGGCTGGAACGACTGGATCATCGCACCGGCTGGTTACTACGGCAACTACTGCGAGGGAAGCTGCCCGGCCTATATGGCAGGTGTGCCGGGGTCAGCTTCATCATTCCACACAGCAGTAGTCAACCAGTACCGTATGAGAGGGATGAGCCCCGGTTCTGTCAACTCTTGCTGCATCCCCACCAAGCTCAGTACTATGTCCATGCTCTACTTTGACGATGAATACAACATCGTTAAGAGGGATGTGCCCAATATGATCGTGGAGGAGTGTGGCTGTGCTTGAGTCTACACTTCAACATTTTAGAACTTCAGAAAGGCCTTTTGTACAAACAGGACGTTATTGTACGGTACACATATCCATTATATCTATACCTACTGTATGTGCAAGCAACACTCGCTGGTACAATCTAGCAAAGTATCAGCGCTGTGTCCATGTGTGCATGTTTGCACGTGTTCATGCGAGTGTGTGTATTTATCAGACTGAGTGACATGCTCGCTGTCAGCTTCGTCTGTTTCGGGCGACAAGCGATGGGACGAGAAGGGAATGATTATCACCAAATGATACTTTGCTCTAGTTTGCCATTTCTAGTCAAAAAATAATGGCCCATCATATCATCTCCTCTTGAATGAAGATAAAAAGCGCTTAAAGGAAAGTGACAGGATCAGCCGATGGCATTATTGGCTTCACCCACACACTCCCAATCCTGCTTCTCCGACCCTCTTAAGTACTTTAAGCACATGACAGACTTTTGTTATTATAAAGCACTGACAATTCATCAGCTTATACAATTCAGAACACCAGCACTTCCCTACTGTACAGACAGACACCGTCTGACTGTCCTCTCTGGTGGAATTAGACCAGCAACGCTTAATGCCTTGCAGGATTATACCCTCCACGGCGCAGCGGCAAAGTCCTCCACAGAGCTGCTGCCGCTGCTGCTATTGTCATCTTCATTCTCGCTGTTGACTACGGGCCTCAACCTCAACTGTCCTGCCTGTTAAGAGTGCTGCAGGCCCCGTTACCATGACAACCAGGTGAAGATAGATCTCATAAGTGCACTTCACATGTGCACTGGGAGCAACAGAGAGTGAACTGCTGCCTCCTCCTGTCCTCGAAGGCTGCTCCCTACTGGAACAGTAGAGGTGGACCTGTGGACGAGGAGACTCGAGTTTCGGCCCAGTGGGTCGCCACGGTGCGGTGCAGCACTTGCAGAAACTGAAATGCACACCCTGAATAGCACTTGTATAAAGAAATGCCTTCCAAGGGGTACTGAGTGTCCTGTCCTATCGCTAAATAAGTGCCACATGAGCTATGCAATGTATAGTAACCTATACCCATACTCAACATGCTCTATTAGACTGAATCTCTTACCACCTCTGTCTTTCTGTCTGTCTGTCTTTCTTTCTGTCTTTCTTTCTTTCTGTCTTCTTCTTCTTCTCTCCCTCTTTCTCTCTTCAGTCCTTGACTTTTTATCAATACTTGAAATGTAATCTTTCGCTTCCTTTCCAAAGCGAATGATTGTTGTGATGTTTGCACTGAAAAGTTGCGGGATTAGCGAAACAAAAACTGCCATTGAAAAATTATTTTTATAGAAGTAAATTGAATTTTGTTTCAAATGTATTTTACCTAATTAATGGAACCAAAGAGGCCAAGATTTTAGCTATTGTACCAAGATGGCAAGGCCATGGAGTTACTGTGTACAATACTGTTTCTGATCATTTGCAAAAGGCCTACCACTGTATCAGGGTACGATATATGATTTCATTTCTTAGCTCTATTTTCATTCTCTGTTTTGTACAAAACGCAAGTCGAACACTTCATTTTTTCATCTTTAAATCTATTTTTGTTTTCGTTTTCTATTTAATAAGAAAGTTATTTTTAGTTCCTGTCTAAGAATCATTTAGTCAAATAAATGTCATCTGTACAGTTTATGTAAAATAAAATGTTTTCTTAAATATTTTGTAATGTTAAATTCTTTGTGTGTCATTGTAGCAGTGTGATTTTACCTATATGCATATATATTGAATTTTCATATATGAAATCTATGTACATATATGTACAAACTACACATGCAACCTGTTGACATATATGTTTAGCCCATACATAATATATTTTAATATATGTGCACATAATAATTTTACTATGGGTATTTCATATATCTTATAAACAAATATATGTTCATAAATACAGAGGCTGTGTGTATGTGATAATGTCACCTTAGAGGTAGCATATATGGCAATATAGGGGCTTAGATGTCATATCTCCTACCGTATGGATAATTTTCGGATTAAAAAGAAATGGGTTGGGCTTGAATCTGAATCTAATTGTGTTGTTTTTTTTTCTGATAAGAGGTGCTTGAGGGTGATTCCTCTTGCAATACAGTGGGGCTGAAATATTTACAAGAGACACACAAGCACTTGAGTTTTCATCCCTACTGCTTATGTTAAAAAATCTTGCTCTTTCAGAACTCTATGTTTCCAAAAGCTGGAGCTGTAGAATGCTAATTACAACTATGATTAATAGCTTCAATGGCATCCTTAGGGGCTGCCAGCATACAGACCTTCACATACCTGCTTGATTCCTTCTTGGCTCAAGTGTCTGCCAATATGTGCATCTGTCTGTGCATGCAGATACCAGTGTGTTAGCATGCATTTTTCAGTGTTAGGACATAGGTAGCGTTCCTGTGGTGCATCATGTGTCTGTTACATCAGAGAAGTTTCCCTGCATGCAACACTCGCAATGTTTTTGTTTCTTAAGTTAGTCGCCATAATATAGGGAGTAATGTGTCAACACTTTGTGCAACAGCCTGGGGCATGTCCACCTAAATACCTGTTTATGGCAACACCTACCAACAGTGAGATTTCATGTAATGTTTCTGCAAAACATATCACACATCCCTGTAAAGAAACATCAGCTGGATAATTGCTCCAAATGTATCTATTAGGATCTGCCAAGCATTGCAATGAGATTTGTTTGGCTGCAGGGCAAATAGCATGTATGGGAGGGACTCACTGGAAATAAGTTTTACCTGTAGCTGGATGGATGAGTCAGCGTGTCGAAGCAGAATGACTCTCTCAAAGGGAAAAATGAGGGAAAACAAATTAATAGCATGTGAGAGTGACAGGTAGGCAGCCGAGATGAGAAACAATCTGTCAGAAATGATGTGAAGCAATGAGGGTTGTTTTTTATCTCCATGGTGGAGCCAGTACCTTTCTAGACAAATGACAGTCTGTGCTGATAGCAGGGGGGAGATGTGTAGCTGTTGTGTCATGCTTCCCAATGCAAGCCAAAATCTCCACAGCTGGAATGTTAATGACACTGTGCTGGAGCTGTAGGCCATGGCCGCACTGAACGCCACACACTCACTCATAAAATGTATCACATCATAGGTGTGTTTATTTGTACTTGCATCCATACACTTGAAACTATGTCAGTAAATAATGGAGTAAAGGTACAAATCCATTGCTTTTATATACATATATAATCATACACTCCTTAAGATACAAAAGCCATGCACTATAAACAAAGCACTAAACACAGTTATGTATACACACACACACAACCTCAGCAACCTCTAGTTATCAGCTTAAACAAATATTGTCCCTCTGCCCTCCCTCGTCTAATACCGCCACAGGTTGAGGTCATGACAGCTGCCAAGTTGACGGGGTCAGCTGGTTTATCACCACAGCAGCGTTCATTCTCCCAGATCAGCACGGTCCACGTTCACTAATGAATTTATGACTATTCATCGCCCGAGGCCAGGCATTCCTCTGCTTCACATTATTTGTGATTGGCGGTGTTGCCTGAAGGAATGGATCGCACATGCTAATGATAACACCATGTCATTTTTTTCATTAGCTCTAAACCATCTATTCACAAACACTGGGTCATGACCCGCAGGTGGGTCCAGAGGTATTAAAGTTCTGAAATGTTCAGTAGTTTCTAGTATTATGTGGACTTTCAAAGCTTTTATTGACATTTACGAGCAAAAAAAACACCTTTAGTCGTCTAACAGGAGCTGAATTTTGGACATTTTAACCGTTCGTGTATAAAAAAAAAGGGTTGTACGGTACAACCCAGAAACAACTACTGTGTCATGTCACGCTCATTTATGTCATTTATTTCACTGTTGCAAATCAGTGTAGACATTTTCATTAGTTTTTTGCTTTTATTTAGTCTTTCACTTGAGGTTTTCATGTGACTTTTATTGGGTTTTACTGCTTCACAAGCTATTTTAGTTGAATTTGTATTAGGAGGAACTGATTGGTTTCAGTTTAGATTGATTTACAGAGGCTGGAAAATGTATAATGAAAAAACATAATGAAAAATCTCATGTTGTGCAAAGATATTTTATTCATGTACATAATGGACTTTTAACAGTGGAGGAAAATAAATTAATGTTGGCTTTACATGTAATTCTATTTTGCTCTACTTCATTCTTCAGAAGTCTCTAACAGTGTTTCTATATTTAATATTTCTTAAATGTATTATGGGTAATGAAACAGAAAGAAAAACTACAAGGGGAAAAATAATTTTGGGTAAGTCAAAGTGAATTATGATTTTACAAAAATGTCCAACAAAAAGACAGTTTTTAATACCACAGATTTCTTTTGAAGTCCTCAGTATTACATTACATTCTCTTTCTTCAAACGATGAAACAAAAATAATAGCCTGTTTAATCTGCCTAAATTACTATTTTTACTCATTCATCAAGTACTTAACAGATGCATGTGTTTTCAATAAAGAAATTGTGGTTTATCAAATGTGTTTCTCTTCAAAATGGCTTCTAATATGATGCAAAAAAAATAACAGGAAGAGGTTTCAGGATTTATAGATAAGGGGTCACAACGGTCATTTATTTAAAGAAAAAAAAGTGGATTCCAAGATGAAAAAAAAAAGAGTTCTACAAAATTTGATTGATTTTCCATTTTTTTTACTATTATCAAAGCCTGGTTGAGATTTCTTTTCTTAACCGGTCAGTCATGTACTATGGACGCTAACACAACAGACGATTAGAGGCTGACCCTTTGTTTCAGCCTCTAAAGATCATGTAGAGACAGTCTTATTCTAAGGATTTATGGTGTGGGCCCCCTAAGACAGGAGGCTTATTCCACCCCTGTTTACTTCACCCTGTAACCTGAAGTGACATTTTGACCTTTGGAGAAACACGGACCGTGGTCCATACAAGCTCTCTCTCACACGTGGATTACTGCAGGAGTAAAAAGGCTTTACAACTTGAAAGCATATTTGTGAGCCCTCATGAGCAAAAATCTTCATTAATCCAATCATTTCTAATAGCCACAATCTGTATGGCTGCATTTCTACACTCAGTTTCATTAAAAAAATAAATACAAATAAAATAAATTCATAAATAAACTACATGATGCAGTTGAATTGCTCTGCAGTACGAGTCACATTTTCACTGACTTCTCAATGGGGCTAAAAAATCCTTGTCAGTATGTGTGAATTCTCTCCGAAATACCAAGAAACATTAGCTGTGGTTACATGGACAATATTTCGTCACACCAATTGGAATCATGATAGTCACGATGGTATCACAATACAGCGATTCTGCGATACTTGATCCACTGTAAGGCAATCGTTTCCAATACATCATGATGTCTGTGTAACTGAAGAACAAAGTATAGCCCTAAAAGAGCAAAAAGCAGGAATCGTGTATTTAGTCAATGCATTGTGGTGTCAGTTGCATGGATTTTGACATCTGAGCTGAAACTTTAGTGCCTCTAACACACTTACACTGGCACTGACTTTCATGTCGACGTGTGACCTGGGTTTTAAGAATGAAGTCTGTCAATAGCGTATTACCAAAACCGCCAACAAGGGGACATTTAGGACCATCAACTATTATTCTGGAGTATGGGTAATAGCTTTTTTGTGTTGTTTTATTCTTTTTTTTATATCCCTCGTCTTGGGACGTGCTGAGAGAAACAGAGCAACTGCAAAGTAGTGTTGGGAAATAAGTTGTTCAGGTCAAACATTTCTCCATGAAGAGTAAATAAAATGACTGAATGCAGACAAAACTTCTGCGGTGACTATTTTATCAGAACAGAACTTTTTGATAGACATAGAGACATAGTACCCTTATGTTTTTACAGCTTAGTTGATTAAATGATTGGTTTGAAGCCTTCCAGCCATCAGGATATTCATGAGTCCCTAAAGGTTCAGAGCAACCAACAGATCAACCCCCCCACCCCCCCACTTC